>JZKD02S2348646.1:123020-137202 GCA_000966675.3 Picea glauca | reverse complement strand
TTTCCTCAGGAAATATCTGTCTTTGTGTTTCTCATATATGTGAATGATGTTGAAAGTGTCATTGTTTATTTCCCTGCATTATTGTGATCATCATTCAGTGTCTCTACAAAGAGTTTAAGAGAACCATAATTGTTTAAGCATGGTAACAATTGATTCACCCCCCCTCTCAGTTGTCCAACACAGTGTTCATGATCATTCCATTCCTCTTGTACCCAGAATCCTTCCTCCCAATATCCATCCATATAACCACCCCTTTTCACAAAAAAATTAAATTGAGAAAATGATCCAGGAACTCCTTAATGCAGGCGTTATCCACCCTAGTACGAGCCCTTACTCTTCTCCTGTAGTCATGGTCATGAAGAAAGAATTTTCTTGGAGAATGTGTCCTTACTTTCATGCCCTCAACAAACTGACCATTAAAGACAAATTTCCCATTCTTGTCATTGATGACCTCCTGGATGAATTGAGTGGCTCCCAATTCTTTACTAAACTTGATCTTTGCTCGGGCTATCACCAGATACGTATGAAAGAGGCAGACATTCCCAAGATGACCTTTCAAACTCATGAGGGCCACTATGAGTTTTTGGTCATGCCCTTTGGCTTGTGTAATGCCCCCTCCACCTTCCAAAGACTCATGAATCATGTATTTCATCCCTTTCTTCATTATTTTGTCTTAGTTTTCTTTGATGATATCCTCATCTATAGAAAAACCTAGACAGACCATCTTACTCGTGTGGATCGAGTTCTCCATCTACTCTCTCAGCACCAACTTTTCCTGAAACAGTCTAAATGTGCTTTTGGTGCCTCAGAAGTAGAATAATTAGGTCATCTGGTTGGCAAGGATGGTGTCAGGGTGGATCTGAAAAATATTGAAGCTATGCAAGACTGGCTGCACCCAAAGACTCTCAAAATCTTGCGTGGATTTCTGGGCTTAACAAGGTATTATCGCAAGTTTGTTAAGAATTATGGAAAGATTGCAACACCTTTCACTGCTCTCCTCAAAAAGAACTCTTTCACTTGGACTCTAGCCACTGCTCAAGATTTTCAAACCTTGAATATGGCCATGTGCACCACTTCGGTTCTATCCCTTCCTGATTTCACAAAGACCTTTGTGTTGGAATGTGATGCCTTGGGGAAAGGAATCGGTGTTGTCCTTATGCAAGATGGTCAACCCTTGGCCTTCACCAGCAAGCAACTATCTGAAAGGAATCTGGGCAAACCCATTTATGAAAAGAAAATGTTGCCTATTCTACATGCCATTGATCTGTGGCACCCTTATCTCTTAGGGCAATGTTTCCAAATTAGGACTGACCATCAAAGCCTCAAGTACTTTCTGGAACAATGCATTTCCTCCCCGGAGCAACAAAAATGGGTGACTAAGCTCTTTGGATATGATTATGAGATCATTTACAAGAAGGGAAAAGACAATGTGGTGGTGGATGCACTGTCCCAAAAATATGAAGAAGAAGGATCCCTTTTTTCTCTTTCCTTCATTCTACCAGATTAGCTCCAAGTTGTGTTCCAGGAATGGCTACAAGATCCCAAAAGTTCGCATCTGATCCAACAATTGCAGACCAATGCTCCAGCTCCCCCAGGGTACTCTTGGCTCTAGGATGAGATTTGATACAAAGGCCATTTGTATTTAAGAAAAAAATCAAAGATTAAATCCATGGTACTTTCTGAGCTTCTTGCTACACCCACAGCGGGGCACTTCGGGTTCACCAAAACCTATGACAGGGTCAAACATTCTTTTTTTTGGGATGGTATGAAACAGGACATCTGTAATTTTGTCACTGAATGTGAGGTGTGTCAACACAACAAGGGAGAAATAGTCAAATCTATGGGCACACTACAACCGCTTCCGATTCCACTTGCTATTTGGAAGGATATCTCTATGGACTTTATTACCAGCTTACCCAAATTGGGAAATAAATCAGTCATGATGGTGGTTGTGGATCACCTTTACAAGTATGCTCATTTCTATGCTCTTCAAGACCCATTTACTACATCCACAGTGGCTCAAATTTTCATGCACCAGGTCTTCAAGCTTCATAGCATGCCGCACTCTATTGTTTATGATCGTGACCCAACTTTCACAAGCAATTTTTGGCAAGAATTGTTTAATCTATAGGGAACCCAATTGCATCTCATCACAGCTTATCATCCCCAGACTGATGGTAAAACGGAAGTTGTCAACAAGTGTTTGGAAACATATCTGAGGTGTTTTGCCTCTGAAAATCAAAACTAGTGGGCTCAATGGTTACCCCTAGTTGAATGGTGGTACAACACTTCCTACCATACAACTACACGCATGACTCCTTTTGAAGTGATATATGGACAGAAGCCACTTTCAGTTATCTCATACTTACCGGGTACCTCGAAGGTCTAGGTGGTTGACCAAACACTTATAGTTCGATAGGATATTCTTCGTACCCTTAAAGAGGACTTGGTCATGGCACAGACTTACATGAAGCAACAAGCAGATCAAGGTCGCTCTGAACGTCAATTTGTAGAAGGGGATCAAGTGTTTCTGTGACTGCAACCATACAAGAAAACGTCCCTCAAGGACAAGAATTTTTAGAAGCTAGCGCCCAAATTTTATGGTCCTTATATAGTTTTCAAGCGTGTGGGACAAGTCTCCTATCGGTTAGCTCTGCCCAATCAGCCGAAGCTACATCCTATTTTTCATGTTTCATGATTAAAGAAGGTGATTGGAACTAGGTGCCAAATTCAAACCAACCTTCCTGAGTTAGCTGAAGAAGGATCCATTTGGCTACAGCCAGAAGCAGTTTTGGACCAGCGTGAGCATCGCCTGTGTCAGAGAACCATCAAGGAAGTGCTAGTCCAGTGGAAAGATACAACTCCAGCAGATGCCACTTGGTTACCAGCTACCATTCTGCAGCAGTTTCCACATCTCAAGCCTTGAGGACAAGGTTGTTTTTAAGGGGGTGGACATGTTAGGGTCCTAACCCGCACATAGGTAGATCAATATATTCGGATGTAATAAAGGTCAATATTAATAAGGCCTTTCAATAAAATAGAATAAGGCAGATGTAAGACGACCTAATAGAATCTTCCGCTTCTAGAAGGATCTTCCTCTAGATGCTTCTCTTGATAGACATATTTAGTATAAATAAGGGTCAAGGGTATGAAAACCCTAGCTTGGAGATTATTGTAACAGAGCATTGCTTGACTAGAGGTTTCCCCCTCGAAGAGGCACGTGAACATTTCTTTCTGAATAAAAGTGTTATTTATGTCGTTATTCTTATATCATTTATGTGTTATTGTGGAGATTATGATGGTTATATTATTGTTATTCTGCCATTTCTAGCATTTTATTTCTGTTCTACATACTTTTAATATATGGTATATTACAAACAGAGAAAAAATGCAACTATGTTAGGGTGACATGCTCAAGGGAGGTTTGGAGTAATGTGCAGTAAATGCACATCACTTCCTCACCTGGCCCTATTCAATTCCATGTACTAGCCAGTCCATCAACCATTAAATTCAACCATATAACCAATGCATAATTCAATGTCATATCCATCATAAAGATCTGATACCATATTGTTGGCATGTTTTACAGGAAGTGTGTTCTTGTCATTGATGGAAAGAACAACAATGACGATGGGAAATAGGAAAAGCATAAGCTCGGGAGGAGAAGAGAACATTATGCAGAGATCAATGCTCATAAGGGAAAGCGCAATACAAAAACATGATCAGGATCAACATCTCCACGGGACAAACCAGGACTGTTGAGAATTCGAATACTCGAATACCCGTAAGCTGTCAAATTGAATTAATGGAAGGATAGGATAAGCGAGGAAAAACGATTGAGAATTCGATCACCCGAATGTCCATCAGTCGTCAGATCAAATTAAGTAAAGGATAGGATAAACGTGGCACAAGGTTTGAGAATTCAATTATCCGAATATCCGTCAATGGTTCGATCAAATTAAGTGGAAGGATAGGATAAACAAGGGTTGGGATCTGAGATATCGATCACCCGAATTTTCATCAGTCGTCGGATCAAAATAAATGGAAGGATAGGATAAGCGAAGATGGAGATCCATTGGATTTAATCCAAGGCAAAGCTACATCACAGACAGATCGAGTTGTTGATCTAATATCTTGATCAAATGAACATCATTTGTTTCGGGTCTAAATATGTGAGGAGTTTATGCTCTGAAAAAATCTCACTTCAATATTTTTCAGTCTGAGATTTGAAATTCCCAAAGCCCGAAGAGTTGGAGAGTTGAAATACATTCTCAACCACCATATCATCTAAAGTAGATCTCAGTCGTCAGATCACCCGAAGAATATCTCAAGCATCAGATCGTCCAAAGTAAATCTGGGCTGTCTGATCCAGAACATCAGTTTGAGATTTGAAATCCCCGAAGTCCGGAGAGCCGGAGATCCGAAATAAATTCTCGACCATCAGATCATCCGAAGTAAATCTCAGTCGTCAGATCATCCGAAGAAGATATCAAGCGTCAGATTGTTTGAAGTGAATCTAGGTCATCTGATCTAGAAAAGACGTGGCATAATCCTGTGCACTATAGGTAAAGACCCGAACTAATCCTCAACCGTCTGATTCAAGAGGACACGTGGTAGTAAGTTGCATACTTCGAGGGGAAGTAAAGTTTGAGACTTGAGATTTCATAAGTCCGGAGACCTGAAGGAAATCTCGACCGTTGATCGAGAAAAGGGCCATAGAACCGTTGATCTGGTTGAAAGGTCAAATTCCTAAAGTGGTGGCAGAGTTGTCGATTGAGAAGGACAGGTGTCCGTAGATCATCGACTCTGGAAGATTGGCGTACAGAAGAAAGCAGGGTTTGAGATTTGAAACTCCCAGAGCCCGGATCATGAAGTAAATCACAGCCATTGATTTAGGAAGGCTAGATCTGAACCATTAGTTCAGGAGCATCTTCAATATCGTGAGATTGACGATCCCTTCGCATTGCGAGGATTAAAGGTGCATGAACTTTAAAATGTTGAAGGCGGGCCGCAATCAAAACCATGGTTTTGGAGAAAGGACATGTGGAGCTTTGTAGTGAATCATGGGATGAAAAGAGGGCTTCCCTCAAATCACCTTTGGTCACGCCCGCAATTGTATGGTCACATGAGATCATTGCCCAAGGTCACATCAACAGAAGATAGGGGAAGCAGCTAGTGATGCTAGTCTCCACATCGGAGGCTACGCATTGAAAAGTCAAAAAAAAGGGGCCTCTGCATGTATAATCCAATGGTGCTAATTAAATAGAATTTGATCGAAGGGTTGTTGTCTCACTTCGTGGTTTCTTGAACAGTTACGGTTCAGTTACACTAACTGAATCATTGTTCTGGGGCATTGGAATCATTGTTCTTGAGCGTTTTTTAGATTCCGTACTTGAGCATTGGAGATGTCGAGTGTAACGGATGATGAGAGCAGGAATAAAAGAAAAATTTTGTGACAGAGAGAGGTTGTTGTTTCTCGGTAAAACAAGTTGAACTGTATGTAATCAAGAAGAGAACATGAACAGAGCGTGAAAGATGCAGAGATGAAGAACATAAGTTGGACAGAGTAGAAATGGTGAAAACAACAGACTATACAAGAACCTAAGAGCATGAGAAGAACAGAGAGAGAGAAGATGGAAAGAGACAGTAAGTGGAGACAAGAATGAACAAATGGAAGCAGAGGAGAATTGCAGAACATAGAAGAAGTGGTAAGCATTGAAATTTATGTATTGTTGTAAGGTATTTTTCAAGTAAATATTTATATCTCAGGGTGGTAGGGTGGTGCTAGGGAGGATTGTTGTCCTCAGAGTTTCAAGTGGGTTCTTGAACACAGGGAGTTGTAGCTTCCATCTGGATGCAGCCAGAAAAACCAGGGTGGTAGGGTGGTGCAAGGGAGAACCATTGTTCTCTGTTATACAGGTTGGTGCTTGTGTGACTGGAAGTTGGTGCTTGTGTGACTGGAAGTTGGTGCTTCCATCTAGTTGGTGCTGGAACACTCAGAAAGTTGGTGCTTCCTTCTAGTGGGTGCTAGAGAAACCAAAGATTTAGTGCTCTCGACAAGTTTCATCTTGTAAAACAGAGGTGGTAGCCTCACAAAGAGTTGATTCTCATAAGAATGATAATGTACAGAAAATAAAGACTACTTATCATATTAAGAAGAAGAGGTTTTCTCCCTTTATGGGATTCCTCAGGAATATCTGTCTCTGTATACTTCATGTGTGTGATTTATGTTGAATACTCTATTTATTACTTCCCTGAATTATTGTGACCATCATTGAGTGTTCTGTAATGATTTTAAAATGGGTATAATATTTTAAGCACAGTAACAACTGATTCACCCCCCCCCTCTCAGTTGTCTAACAATTGGTATCAGAACTGGTTCCTTTTATCTAAGGGTAGATCCTAGATCTTAAACATGACTATCCATGAAGGAACTTCAACCAATAGGGCCCCCTTGTTCAATGGAACAAACTTTTCCTTCTGGAAAGTTTGGATGAGAACCTACATAATGGCTTTAGGTGCAGATGTCTGGGATGTGGCAGAGACTGGTTATGTAAAGCTAGTTGTACTAGATTCTAAGGATGACAAGATATAATTCAGCTTCAACGCTAAGGCTATGAATGTTATTCTGAGTGGGCTTGCGGAAGCAGAATTTGTAAAAGTTATGTGCTTAGAATCTGCCAAAGAAATGTGGGACAAACTCATTAGTAGTTATGAAGGTAATGAGAAGGTAAAGGATGCCAAGATTCAAACCTACAGATTACAGTTTGAACAACTAAAGATGAAAGAGGATGAAACTTTTGGGAAGTACTTTCTGAGAGTTGAAGAACTAGTAAATGCAATGAAAGGACTTGGTGAAAAAATTGAAGAAGCCTCTTTAGTTCAGAAAATTTTGAGATCTCTACTAGATAGGTTCAACCCAAAGGTCTCTTCTATAGAAGAACTTAATGATCTAAAGTTTTTCCTATTGACCAACTCCTAGGAACTCTAACTACTTATGAAATGAGGATAGGTAAAGATAAACCCAATTCTAGAGAAGAATCATTTAAAGTAGATAAGAATGAGGATTCTGAGCCTGATGAAATTGAAGAAAAATTTGTGAGAAGACTAAAGAAAGGATCAGGCAAGTACCAAGGCAAGTTTCCCTTCAAATTTTTTAACTGTGGAAATATAGGTCACTTTGAATCTAAGTGTCCACACAAGAAGAAGGACCAAAACGTTGAAGGTGAAGAGAAGTACAAATCCAAGAGATTTGGTAAAAAGAAAAGTTTATGTGTAAACAATGATGACTCTTCAGGAGACACGGATAGTGATTGTGCTTGTGAAGATAAGGTTAATGACTTTATTCTTATGGACAAAAAGGATTATGATAATAAAATCACAGGAAGTGATGTTAATGATGAAGAAGTTGTGGTTGACTTGGAAGGAGAACTGATCAATGCTCTAGAAGAAATTGCTAGACTCGGATTTAAAAAGAAAAAGCAAAAACAATTGTTGATACAGTTCGTGAAAGACGGTAAAAAACCTGATGAAGACTTGGCCCTGCTAAAAGTGGAATTAGAAGAGGCAAACAAAATAGAGGACATTCTGAAACAACAGTTATCAGAAAATAAGGCAAGATGTGAAGCCTTGGAAGAAGAGGTAGTAAAAACCATAAAAGAGATGGATAATTTTAACGCATTGTATCTCCAAATTATTTCAAGCATTAAAGCCTCAACAGAAGTAAACGACATTCTAAGAAAACAAATATCTCCTTTGTTGAAGATTGGTTTAGGTTATGTAAGTCGTTCAAGCAGCAAACAAACAGAAAGCAAAGAGTCAGTAAAGATGACCAAGTTCCAAGTCAGCAGACAATCAGACCATGTGAGTACTCTGGCACCAAAAGCTAATAAAGACAAGATGCTCCCTAATCAAAAACAAAGATATCAGAAGATGGAGCAACAAATTCCATGAAGAAGGCCATCCTTCAAGTACCAAAATTTCTTCCATAGTTACTGTTTTTACTGCTCTAATTTTGGTCATAAGATTGCAAATTGTCAAATTAAGTTTAGAGACATGCAACTGATGAGATCAAGAAATAAACAATATTTACAACATAGAACTAAACAGCCAATGAGTAGAAAAATTTGCACCAATCACTTTGACCTATTGAACAATGAGCTAGAATGTTATAACTATCATAACTTCGGCCACAAAGATGCAAACTACCATCTGAAGAACTACAAAGCAAATCCAAGGATAAAACCCTTAGCTAGAAATGCCAGCATATGGAAAAAGAAAGATAGTGAAAAATGTGGCCTAGTACTTTCAGCTGAAAAACATAAAGACCCCTAGTATATAGACAATGGATGTTCCAAGCACATGACTAGAGACAAGGATAATTTTATCTCTATAAGTAAAAGAAAAACAAGAAATGTGACCTTTGGAAATGATGAACCAGGTAAAATCAAGGGTAAAGGGATGGTGATTTTAAGTAATGGCAAAGGAAAAGCCCAGGATGTTTTGCTTGTAGATGAGCTGAAACATAATTTTTTCAATGTAAGTCAAATGTGTGACAGAGGATGTGAAGTGGTGTTCACTTCCAATGATTATAAGATAAAGTATGTAAACTCAGGACAAGTGGTGGCTAAAGGCATAAGGACAGATAATAACGTATATGTGTTGAAAGAAGATAGAGAAGAGTGTCATCTAAGAAAACATGATGAAATTTGGTTATGGCATAGGAGACTTGGACATCTAAACTTTGACCACTTAATCAAGCTCAAAAATCTTGAGTCAGTAAAAGATATTCCAAGAATATCAAAGCCACAAGATTCTATGCGTAAACCTTTCCAAGTAGGAAAGCTAATGAGGACACAGTTTAAATCCAAGATCTCTACTTCAACAGAGAAACCACTCCAATTAGTTCATATGGATTTATGTGGACCATCAAGACATGAAGGCACAGGGAAGGAAAACTACTTCATGCTGATCATTGATGATTACTCCAGACTCACTTGGGTTTCTTTTTTCAAAGAAAAAGTTGAAGCATTTGAGAAATTTAAAATATTTAAGGTCTTAATTGAGAATCAAACAGGAAACAAGTTAAAGGCAGTAAGGTCAGACAGAGGAGGAGAATTTATGTCAAGTGATTTCAAGGAATTCTATGATAAACATGGGATCAAGAGAGAATAAACAATCCCAGGAACTCCACAGCAAAATGGAGTAGTTGAGAGGCAAAACAGAATAGTTCAGCAAATGGCCAGGTCAATGATGAATGAGAAGAACATTGGTCAAACCTATTGGGTAGAAGCAATACACACAGCAGTCCATATTCTTAACAAAGCCCACCTCAAACCACACAGTGACAAGACACCTTATGAACTGTGGTATGGAAGACATGCTTCAATCAAACACTTCAAAGTCTTTGGGAGTAAGTGCTACATAAAGAATAATAATGAAAACTTTGGAAAGTATGATGGCAGGGCTGATGAAGGTATCTTCTTAGGGTATGCTACAAACAGTAAAGGATACAAATGTTATAATAAGAGGATGCATAAATTGGTTGATTGTATTGACATAAAATTTGATGAAGAAATCTTGGCATGAGATGTAAGCAGTGTTGAATCAACAATAGAGGATATAGTTGAAGTTAAAGATGAACAGGTCCAAGAATCAGAAAAAGAAGACTCTAAGTCAGATGAAGATACAAATACTCAGGCAGACTCAAATCATCAAACAACATCAAATCCTTCCTCCAGAATTACTCAAGAGAATCATCCTACAAGTCAGATAATTGGTGAGAAAGACAAAGGTGTACAAACCAGGAGGGGGATAATCAAATACACCGAGAAATCACATATAGCCTTCATATCCATGGTGGAACCCAAGAATTTTAATGAAGCCAGTAAAGATATAAATTGGTTAAAATCAATGAATGAGGAACTGGATCAGATTGAGAAGAACAATACTTGGGAGCTTGTTCTTAGACCTACAAATAAGAATGTAATTGGCTCCAAATGGGCGTTTAAGAAAAAAATGAATGAAGAAGGAAAAATTGTTAGGAATAAATCCAAATTGGTATGTAAGGGGTATGCACAAGTTGAAGGACAATATTTTGATGAAACCTTTGCACCAGTGGCAAGATTGGAAGCCATCAAAATGTTTATTGTCTATGCATGTCATAAGAACTTTAAAGTATATCAAATGGATGTTAAGTCAATAGTTCTTAATGGAGATCTAGAAGAAGATGTATATGTGGAGAAACCTAAAGGATTTTCACTAACAGATAATCCTGACTATGTTTGTAAGTTGAAAGAGGCATTATATGGACTAAAACAGGCACCACGAGCCTGGTATTATAGACTGGACAAATTTCTACAGGACAAAGGGTTCAAAAAATGTACTGTTGACAGTAATCTATACATTAAGTTTGAAGGTGATGATTTATTAGTTGTTTTGGTTTATGTAGATGACATTATTTTTGGATGCACTAATGACCCTTTAGTTCAGTGGTTTGCTAATTCAATGTAGATTGAGTTTGAGATGTCCATGATAGGATAATTGTCATATTTTCTTGGTTTATGAATCAATCAGAGTTCTGCAGGGATATTTATCTCTCAAGAAAAGTATTTGAAAGAGATGTTAAAGAGGTTTCAATAGGAAGATTCTACACCTATGAGAACACCTATGGTGGTTGGTTGCAATCTCAGTAAAGATGATATTTCACTTGATGTTGATCAAAGAACATATCAATCAATGATAGGCAGTATTCTATACATCACATCATCCCGTCCTGATATAATGCAAGTTGTTGGAATGGTAGGTCATTATCAGTTTTCTCCTAAACAAAGTCATTTAGAAGTTGTCAAAAGGATCTTCAAATATTTGAAGGGTACAATGACTTATGGTCTCTGGTATCCTAGAAATTAGAATTTTCAATTAACTGCATATTCAGATGCTGATTGGGAAAATTGTTTGGATGAGAGAAAAAGCACCAGTAGAGGCCCATTCTTCTTAGGTGATTTGTTAGTAGCATGGCTTAGTAAGAAGCAGGGATCCATTTCATTATCAACTACAGAGGTAGAGTACATTGCTGCTACTATTTGCTACACTCATATCTTATGGATGATACAAACTCTTGCAGATTTGAAGGTAACTTATACTGATCCCATTCCACTTCACTGTGATAACACCAGTTCCATTAGTGTCTTGAAGAATCTTGTTCTCCATTCAAATGCTAAGCATATACCCATAAAGTATCATTTTCTCAAAGATCATGTTACAAACAGAGTTGTTCAGCTGAATTATATTCCTTCCATGAAACAAATAGTTGATACCTTTACTAAACCCCTATCCACGACACCATTTGAATATCTCTGTCAGAATCTGGGTGTCATACCTTCTCATAACTAAGAGATTCCATCCTGTCAGGGGGAGTATGTGTTGGTTGAATATCTAATACCTCTGAAAAGTACTGCAACAGCTCAGGGGGAGCATGTTTTCTTTGACATTGATGTCAAAGGGGGAGAAAAGGTGTGGTCTGGATGCTACAGCTGGATGTCTAAGAAGAATAGTGTAGCCTTTCAAGGTTTCCACCAATGCCAAAGGGGGAGATTGTTGGCATGTTTTACAGGAAGCCTGTGCTTTTCATTGATGGCAAGAACATCCTCGATGATGGAAAATAGGAAAAGCATAAGCTCAGGAGGAGAAGCGAACAATATGCATAGATCAAATATCATAAGGGAAAGCGTAGTACAAAAACATGATCAGGATAAACACCTCCATAGGACAAACCAGGACCATTGAAGCTTTGAATACCTAAATACCCGTCAGTCACCGGATTGAAATAATGGAAGGATAGGATAAGTGGGGAAAAATGATTGAGAATTCGATCACCTGAATACTTGTCAGTCATTGGATCAAATTAAGTGAAGGATAGGATAAACAGGGCACAAGGTTTGAGAATTCGATTATCCGAATATTTGTTAGCCATCAGATCAAATTAAGTGGAAGGATAAGATAAGAAAGGGCTGAGATCTAAGATCAAGATCACTCGAATTTCCGTCAGTTGTCGGATCAAAATAAATGTAAGGATAGGATAAGAAAAGATGGAGAGTCATTTGATTTAATCCAAGGAAAATATGCATCGTAGACAAATTGAGTCGTTGATCTAAGATATTGATCAAACAAACATCATTTGTTTCAGGTCTAAATATGTGAGGAGGTTACGCTCCGAAAAAATCTCACTTCAAGATTTTTTAGTTTGAGATTTGAAATTCCTGAAGCCTGGAGAGCCGGAGAGCCAAAATACATTCTTTACTGCTGGATCATCCGAAGTAGATCTTAGTCGTCAGATCACCCAAAGAATATCTCAAGCATCAGATCATTCGAAGTGAATCTGGCCATCTGATCCAGAATGTCATTTTGATATTTGAAATCCCCGAAGTTTGGAGAGTCGGAGAGCCAAAATAAATTCTCGATCGTCGGATCATCTGAAGTAAATCTCATTCGTTAGATAATCTGATGAAGATCTCAAGCATCAGATCGTTCGAAGTGAATCTGGGTCGTTTGATCCAGAAAATACGTGGCATAATCCTGTGGGCTCTGGGTAAAGACCCGAAGTAATCCTCAACCGTCTTATTCAAGAGGACACATGGAAGTAATCTGCATACTTCGAGGGGAAGTAAATTTTGAGAATTGAGATTTCAGAAGTCCAGAGACCTGAAGGAAATCTCGATCGTTGATCGAGAAAAGGGTCACAGAACCGTTGATCTGGTTGAAAGGTCAAATTCCTGAAGTGGAGGCAGAGTCATTGATTGATAAGGACAGGTGTCTACAAATCATCGACTCTGGAAGATTGGCATATGGAAGAAAGCAAGGTTTGAGATTTTAAACTCCCAGAGCCCGGATCACGAAGTAAATCACAGTCGTTGATTTAGGAAGGCTAGATCTGAATCGTCATTTCGAGAGCACCGTCAAGATCGTGAGATCGATGGTCCCGTAGCATTTTAGGGATTGAAGGTGCATGAACTTTAAAATGTTGAAGGCGGGCCGCAATCGAAACCATGGTTTTGGAGAAAGGACATGTGGAGCTTTGTAGTGAATTGCAGGGCGAAAAGAAGGTTGCCCTCAAACCACCTTTGGTCATGTCTACAATCGCATGGTCACATGAGATCATCACCCAAGGTCACATAAGAAAAAGATAGGGGAAGGAGCTAGCACTGCTAGACTCCATATCTGAGGTTATGCATTGAAAAGTAAAAAAAAAGGGTCTCTGCATGTATAATCCAACGGTGTTGATTAAACAGAATCTGATCGAAGGGTTGTTGTCTCACTTCCTGGTTTCTTGAATAGTTATGATTCAGTTACACTAACTGAATCATTGTTCTGGGGCATTGGAATCATTTTTCTTGATCGTTTTTGAGATTCCTGACTTGAGCGTTGGAGATTTTGAGTGTAACGGATGATGAGAGCAGGAATAAAAGAAAATTTTCATGACAGAGAGAGGTTGATGTTTCTTGATAAAACAAGTTGAACTGTATGTAATCAAGCAGAGAACATGAACAGAGCGTGAAATATACAGATATGAAGAACATAAGCTGGACAGAGTAGAAATGGTGAAAACAACAGACTGTACGAGAACCTAAGAGCATGAGAAGAACAGAGAAAGAGCATATGGAAAGAGACAGCAAGTGGAGACAAGAATGAACAAACAAAAGCAAAGAAGAATTGTAGAATAGAGAAGAAGTGGTAAGCATTGAAATGTCTGTATTGTTGTAAGGTATTTTTCAAGTAAAGATTTATATCTCAGGGTGGTAGGGTGGTGCTAGGGAGGACTGTTGTCCTTAGAGTTTCAAGTGGGTTCTTGAACACAGGGAGTTGTAGCTTCCATCTGGTGCAGCCAGAAAAACTAGGGTAGTAGGGTGATGCAAGGGAGAACCATTTTTATTTGTTATATAGGTTGGTGCATGTGTGACTGGAAGTTGGTGCTTCCATCCAGTTGGTGCCAGAACACTCAGGGAGTTGGTGCTTCCTTCTAGTGGGTGCTAGAGAAACCAGAGAGTTGGTGCTCTCGATAAGTTACATCTTGTAAAATAGAGGTGGTAGCCTCACAAAGAGTTGGTGCTCATAAGAATGATAATGTATAGAAAATAAAGACTACTTATCATATTAAGAAGAAGAGGTTTTCTCCCTTTATGGG
>JZKD02S2348646.1:74616-90599 GCA_000966675.3 Picea glauca | reverse complement strand
TTGGTACATGGTTGGATGCACTTTTTTATGGTACAGGTTGTTTGGTACAGGTTGGTGCATGGTTGATGCACTTGTTTATGGTACAGGTTGATTACAGGTTGAGGTACAGGTTGATCCATGGTTGATGCATGGTTCAGATTTATTGGTATAGGTTTACAACAATATATCTCACAGTGATAGTGTGACAATGATTCCATCATTCTACTTATACTTTAGGGTGGCAAGACGAGGCAAGGACAGGTGGTTGTAGCCACCCTCCGGTTGTAGCCGGGGAACATAGGGGGTTGTAGCCTCCTTCTGGTTGTAGCCAGAGAATTCGGGATTTGGAGCTTCCTTCAGGCTGTAGCTTGAGAAACTAGGGGGTTGGAGCCTCCTTCCAGTTGCAGCTAGAAAACAAAGGAAGTTGGTGCTTCCAATGAATGTAATTCTTCAAGACATATAAGAAAAAGCATTATGTGGTTTTTTCCCGCTTTGGGTTTCCACATAAAACACTGGTGTACTATGTATGTGTATGATTGTTCATTTGTTCATTGCTCATTATTGGATGATAATTCTACATTGACATAACACTTGGATTATTTGGTTAATAAAGGATTAAATTTCTCTATTATTGATTCACCCCCCCTCTGAGTAATCCAACAGAATCATGACAATGATTGAGAGGTAAAAAGAGTTGGCAGCCACTCATACACAAACTGGTGGTTAAAACACCTCAACAATAAAAATCAGAGCCCGTTGCACCATTGTTACCATTTTCCATAGAGAATCATCATAAGAAACCAATTTGACCGAGTCAATAACCAATGCAGAGACTCTACAATCAATAACACCCATACTTCACTTAAAACAACCAACATTTCGCAGTAATCACAGAGAACCCATAACACAATCTTGACACTCGGTCAAAAAAATCAAGAAAGCATAGAACCCATGCAATCCTGAGACACCATTTGATTCATAATACAAAGAGTCCATCATGGATGGAAAGAAAAGATCCATACTTGTGAGAAAATCGCTTAAATGACGATCTAGTTGAGTTTTCCCTTTCGAAACTTAAAATCGTGTAGCTTCCACAACCAACAGAGCAACAATGCAACTATGCTAGGGTGACATGATCAAGGGTGGTTTGGAGTGATGTGCAGTAAATGCATGTCACTTCCTCACCTGGCCCTATTCAATTCCATGTACTAGCCATTCCATCAACCATTAAATTCAACCATATAACCAATGTGTAATTCAATGCCATATCCATCGTAAAGATCTGATATCATATATATTGTATAGTGCACCACCCGAGACATATCATAACATATGTTAACCTTACCATATGTGCCTCCATACAACTCTTTAATAAAAATTGCATAATCCTTTAATCAAAACACATAGTATAGTAGCTAGGTCCATCATGTCACAAAGTTTTATACATAATCTTTTTTCCATAGCTTTAGAACTTTTCCATAGTTTTTTCCTTTTGTTTTTATCAAGCTCCCATTTTATTGATTTTTGCATAGATCATATATGGATTAGTAATCAAGGTTATACCATAACATAACATAACATAGCACCTGTAAAAAACATGATCCTCATACCCATGGAACTACTCTGTATCGTAAGTAAATACCAACAAAATTTAGCAATAATGCATCAACCACCCATTTATCACATCAAATGAAACCAAGACTGCATCATCAACTGTATAGGAATGTGTAGGCAACATCATAATAGTAGAAACATATAAGTTTAATATGTCTATCTTTGTGCCTCTATTATACAAGGGGATCCCACCTACTAGTTAAATATTATTATCATAAATAAATAATAGTGCTTAGCAATCCTTTGCGGGCAGAATTCATCATTGTGATTTATGTTGTTCCTGAGTTTATACTTAAGGCTCACAGCATAATGTCAAGCATCACAAAATAAAGAGAGTTTTTAACATGAAATGAGGATCAATACTTCAAGGAAAAAGAAGCTATGGTTGATTCCTAGGTTGTCTTTGCCTAGCTTCCCAACGTTCACGGATGCTTATATCTCGTTCAATCACTACCCATGAGTGTTCAATATTAGCTCGGGTATTAGTGGTCTCCAAGATAGTATTAAACAAGGTTAAAGCAATGTTGTTCTGATATTGAAGGCCTGGTTCAATATTAGGTTGTCTTACAATAGGTACAGTCATGGAGAAAGGAAATAGTCGAAGGATCTGTTGTTTTTTTTTAATATTTGTTTTTTCTATTTCAATTGAAGAAGAAAAGTTCCTAAAATTAAATTAATGGTAAAACAACTTAGAAGTCATTTTTCGTATCTGAGTTAAATTTGAAAATAATGAATGTAATGAGAGAAAAACATAAATTTGTTAAACAAAGCAAGGCATCAATCACAGAAGAATCTTACTGAGTGTTCAATATTAGCTCGGGTATTAGTGGTCTCCAAGATAGTATTAAACAAGGTTAAAGCAATGTTGTTCTGATATTGAAGGCCTGGTTCAATATTAGGTTGTCTTACAATAGGTACAGTCATGGAGAAAGGAAATAGTCGAAGGATCTGTTGTTTTTTTTTAATATTTGTTTTTTCTATTTCAATTGAAGAAGAAAAGTTCCTAAAATTAAATTAATGGTAAAACAACTTAGAAGTCATTTTTCGTATCTGAGTTAAATTTGAAAATAATGAATGTAATGAGAGAAAAACATAAATTTGTTAAACAAAGCAAGGCATCAATCACAGAAGAATCTTACTCTGCTATAGAAGAAGAAAATGGATGATGTAACCTTTAATGAAGCATAAAATGTAGCAATCCAACTAACTCGCATGTCTTGTATTTGCTAATAGCAAACACAGAGGAAAATTTGTAAGCAATCATATAACTAAATGAAACATATAACCACAGTAGAAGTTGTACTAAGTTGTGATCAGGCATTCATCAAAGACATATGAATATAGATGTTGGAATATGAAAGGACAGAAGAACACAACTCAAAATTGACGAAATATGGAGTCTCTAGTCTACACTTGTATTAATTCTCAAAAAGGAGAAATTTCTCTGTTACAATCCACAAGAAGCAACCTTTCTTTAATCTTTTGAAAATATATTTATACAAGGGATTCTCAACCCTAAGCGGTTGGAATTCTCGTTTTTCCTAAATAGTAACAGTTACAAAATGAAAACCTGAACCATTTCACTTGGTTCTTGTCTATCTCTTTCTCATACTGGCAGAACAGGTATGCATATGTTACTTCATTGATTCTTTGAATTACTTTCTTTATCTTGCTCGAGGCATTTGACGCACCTGCTTAGGAATTTCACTAATAGTTTAGAAGGTTCTGTCACGTCTTTAGCCTCAAAAAGATACATCTTTTTCTGTAATTGTGGCAACCTGTCTTCTATCTTTTTATCTTCAGAAGTCATTGACTGTAACTATAAATTTGGCTTTACCAACCATCTATCTATTTGAGCGATGTCAACTTGCTTCAGCTGTGAAATTTCAATCTGATATTCCTTTAAGCTTTCTTTGATGTCAAGTTGATGCTTTACAATGTTGATTTGTCCTAGTATTTCAAAAAAATCATCTTTTCCAATCACTAGTGATTTTTTATTTAGCAAGTCAAAAACATCTTGACAATCCTCTTTAATTTATTTGGCCATTCTTTTACTCTCGACTATATTGGCCTCCCATGTCTTCAATATTATATCACCTTTGACTTGTTCTGCAACAGTCAATCTGGGAGCTATAGGTACTTCTTCTCCAACCGATGACATGACTGCTTTTTGAAAAGTAGTTTGGGCTGCAGTAGCCTCTCTTTCTTTGAAACCAATATTATTTAATGATTGATTTACTTCTTGAAAATGGTTTTGAATGATCTCTGCCTTAGCCAAAATGCTTTGTTGTTCTATTTCCAATTTTTTTATCACTTTCAATGCTTGAGCTTGGAACACTGCTATATCCACTACCATTTTCTCAGTGGAACTGAATTTCTCTTGTAACTGCTTCACCAAATCATCTTGTTGGATAGTCTATCTTTCACTCACTTGCATCTTCTTATGCATCTCATCAAGACTGGACTTGAGCAGTTGGATTTCTTCTTTATCACTAGCCCTAGCCTATTCTAGTCCCTTTTTAACTTCATCTTGGACATTCTTTTATGTATTTCTTATTTGATTTTGCAACTGACCTATCATCTGATTCCTCTGCCTCAATATTTTCTTCAGATTATCAACTGAAAATAGGTTAGTTTTTGCAAAATCTCCCAAAGAGATGGCTACCTCTATAGCAAAGTCTTCTTCTTCCAAATTTTTTCCATCCAATAATACTCTGTGCTTTTTGACGATTGCACCCTCTTTCTGGTGCATTTCTTTCTTCACCAAAACTTTCCTTTTCTTACTAAGAATGAAATCGGTAGGAGGTATTTCTTCAATAGGGATCGGCGTGAGATCTACTATGAATATTACCTCTACGTTAGGGTTTCCTTTGGTAAATTGTAATGGCATGACAGTCTCAATGGGATTACCGATTTCTGTGTATAACTATTTTTCAGCTTCATCTGTAGTCGATTTCTTTGGTGAAGACAATGTTCTATCTTCTCCTTTATTTATTAATGTCTTTGATTGCTCTTTGTCCTGGTCATCAGATATCTCTGTCGCTGGGATATCTTTTTTATGAGTCGATATCTCAGGATTCTCTAGATTTTCTCGGGCTTCTTGTTTGCTAGAGCTTTCGACTTCTAGATTTTGAGTCTCTGTTTGTTGAGTAGCAAGACACATTGGGTTTTCCCAGTGTAATATTTTTGGAAGACTACTTCTTCGGTGCTTTTGGAAGTTGTAAAAATCAATCATTTTCTCAAGTGATAGAGCTCGAACTTGGCTCAGAACTTCTTGGTAAGATCTCACCCCTCAGAACATTTCGTCTTGGGGGGATTCTTCATGTTCATACCTTTTAAGATTGAAACTGGCCATATGGTTACCCACAACCCTCTGTGGATCGTGCTTCCTAAATTCAATGTCAACCAATTTTATTTATTCTAAGGCCATAGCTTCCACTCTAGAGTGGCCGAAATCTGATAAAGAAAATACACCAATCTGTAAGGGGAAAGATGGCCATACCTTTTTCTGTAATGCTTTGAGTTCCTTACTAATCCCACTGAGTACTGTTTGTCATGCGACCTCACGGTACACTAGTCGGTCTGGTAAAAATTGCAGTAAAGCATATGGGGGAAATGAACAACCGAAAACTCTGAGGTAAGAGAAGTGTTCGTCGATAAACTAGGCTGCCACTTTATCCAGGTTAGCCACAACTGCGTATGAAATTCTAGGAGGTGGGTAACGAAAAATATCAATGTGCATTGGCACCACTACCCAATTACAGATTTCATAAAAGAAATCATTTTCCTTGTCTTCCCAGAGTTTGGAATGATAAATATGAATTGGTTTCGCGCTTTCTGGAGTCTAGATCCAGCCCATCAGCGGGAAAAGTGTCATGAAACAGATGGCATCCATAATATAATCTAACATGTAAAATGAAATTGGTTGACCCTTGCATTTCTTCGCTTGATACTCTATAATTTCACTAGCCATATTATCCAACAAAATCTTGGCCCAGTCGAAAGAATAACCTTCCGCCACAATGTGTATAATGGGTACCCATGGTTGAAAAAAATGGGTTGTGCTCTCTTTTCCATAAATTCTGCACATCATCATGGCTATATACATGAACTGTGGTTGTAACGATGAAATTGAGTATATGCCATGAGAATCATCTTTGAACCTTTCAGGGCATGAGGACCAGTCCTTGATCAAGTCGGGAAGATTCTTTTTGTATTGATCACACTTCTTCTTGCTAAAATCCTCTAGAAAACTGGCATTATAAGTGAAGTTTGATGTTGAAGAAAGCTTATACATCACATGTATGTGTTCCGACCTAAATGACCCAACAACTACCTTCTGAGAATTAAAAATAGTTCTTGTTGGGATATACACATGATCTAGTGCCCATTTAATCATGTCATTGTAAGGTAAAAGACTCGGCCTTGTTGCTACCTTATGCATCTTTGTCTGGGCGATAATCTTGTATTTGAGAGACAAGTCTTCATTTTCGTTGTCGCTTGAGTCATCAGGATAGTTCACTAGTTTGTATTGTAAGATGTTGAATACATACATCCAGGTTTTGACTGTATTGATACTTCTGGGTGAGGTGTCGGAGATAACCTATGAACTCTGGCCTGAACTCTCACTAGTTGTTTTAACAGATTTTTGTGGCGGAATGGTAGAAAATTTCATAGTTCTATTACCTGTTACAAAGAATGAGAATGCAGATAACTAGTTATTTCGCTAAGCCGTCTCTATGAAAACAAGAATGTAATTTAAAACTAAAAAAAAATATTTTCCTTAAACGCATAAACCATGTGTATACCTTCACTGACAACACGTTTAATTTATTTAATAAAAATATTTGGGCCTTAAAATCATATCTTATTTGAAATCATTTCCCTAAATCAGATATTAATTCCATTAATGATCGATACCTCGTGATTTGGGAAAATCACAAAGAAAATTTGAATTTATCTGCCTTTCAAAACAATGTAAGTTTAACAGGAAATAAGCCTGCTTAATCTATTAATAAATCAAGTTTATCCTGTTAATTAATCATTTATAACATTAATTCATTTAGGGATTTCATATCTCGTGTTACCCTGCATCCATCCAAGTTAGGATTTCCGAAATGCGAAACCGCAATATACTTAATTAAATTTTAATCTTGTTTAGTTTCCTGATTAATCGCAATTAACTGCGAGGACTTCGTGGTTTCGGGTGTCGGGACTTCTGGTGATCCTTCGAGGTATGATTCCTGAATCCTGAAATCACGATGTGATTAATTAATCATAATCACATTTAAAATTTTGATTAATCATATTTCAATACTTAATGTAGTTTCGCGACTTCGCATGTCGGGGCCTCGATACTTTTCACATATTGGATTGTTAGGTCTGTGAAACCCTGAAACCCGATACTTTGAAAATTATACTAGTGATTTGACTTTTTAATGAAAAGGCGGCTCCATGACTTTTAAGTATTTCAGACCATTGGATTTAGCGGAAGACTTTATCAATGGTGATATCTAAGAACGCATTTGTCTTTATTTAAACAAAATGAAAATTTTAAAGTCTAATGTTTTTCAGAACAATATATATGTTTCAACATAGGCTCCATCTAGGGATCTTGTTTCCTTGCAGGACGAGAAGAACAATAGACCAATTTCCTTTATTGAGTAAATGGAGTCATTATTGCATTTATTTGAAACACCTCTGAAAGAAGACACACAGAAGAATTTAGGATCTCATCCTTATCTCTGAAAAATTCCAAAACTTAATCATTCACTAATATCGAGTTAGGCTTATCAATGGCTTTCCTTTCATAAAACTGACTTCAGATTTGTATAATATAATCAAAAAAACCTTAATCGTTCTACTAGGATTTATTTGATTTTGTTCGCATCAAGGTAAAGTAATTTCTATATTTTAAGTTAGGGAGTCCCATCTAGCTTATAATGTAGATCTAGTCGAAAAGAAAAAATAGTTACTAGAGCATCTTATAATTCATGTATAACAGCCTAGTAGATATTTTAGACATTGCTTCACTACCAGTGAGTCTGTTCAGTACCCCGATGAAGTTATCAAATTTCCCATATTGAATTTTCTTTCATCATCTCTTTTGGACTAGATGGGGGAAATCATTTTATGAATTTCCTTTCACCATCTGTATTTATTTAAAGCATGAAGTGGGGGCCATCATTCTATATACAATATACATGGGATAATATATGTTTATAATTTAACAACAGAGGTCTGTCAACTCACTTTGATTGCTCTGGACTAATCCTCCTCTGACCTTCAAAACATATTAGCCTTCAAGGAAGTTCTCATGGGGAGTTTCTATTTTCCAGGGACTTTCCTTGAGAGAAACTAATCAGTTTAATCCTGTTAGAAAGGCTAAGATAGTTAGGATTAGCCTAGACATACTTTGGTTCAGTTAAAGTTATAGGAATTACAAGAATCTTTACCTATTCTCATTTTAAAGATTTGTTTATGAATTTTCAAAGTTAAGGTGAGACCTTCCTCCTCTATGAAGATCATGGGATGACATCAAGAATCATGCGAAGATAGGCTTGAAAATGAAGAGGGGAATAGAAAGAGGATTCAGATGCTCTATTGTAAGTACAGTCACTCTTGAGCAAGCCTCTTACTAGACTCTCGAAACTTTTCCTTAAAGTCTTTTTATTGCTTATTATTATTATTATTATTATTATTATTATTATATATCTAGAGAAAATTCTTGATAATTAAAAAGTAACTTTTATTTCTCTAGTTGTAGGTTAGGTGATGACATGAGATTTATGTCTTACTCATTAACGCCTCTTTAAAAATTTACAGAGAAGAAGTTCATACCTCCGAATTTCTTTATTTTCTCAACCAAGCAAACTGTTAGTTTATCACCTGTTTTGAGAGAGATCCAATGTGAGTATTGATTCCTGTTGGTGATTATCACACTGTTATCAGCTCATACCCTGCAATGAGATGAATCATAAAAATTTCAGGAACTCTTTGGAACTGCATTACTACATGAAATGCTTGAGGTAGCGCCCATTGATAGGGGTGTTAGAAATATTTCCGTCAAGATTTTCTAACAAAAACACATTCTTTCCTTCAGAGGTTGAAATTTTGTACGGTCCACACCAGATCTGGTCAAACTTGTCATACTTTCCCACATCTTCTTTCCTGTCTTCCCACTTTAAAACCAAATCACTAGGGAGAAATTCCATATCTTTAGCTTTTTGGTCAAACAAGGCTTTCATGTTATCCAGATACTTCTATAGTTTCTCATCTACTTCATCCCTATTTTGTTGAACTTCAATCATTTGATTTATTCTTCTAGTGATGTTATTTGGTTCTTCTTTTGAGTCTTTCTAGATTTTCATCACAAGCAGCGCAAGATTTATGGGTAAAACAATGTTGGTACCATACACCATTTGGAATGGGGACATTACGATGGATCTTCTTGTGCCTATTTTGTTAGCCCATAAAGCATACTTCAAATGTACATGCCATGCTTTCTTATTTTCGGTCAACACTTTTTTAATTATGGTTATCAAGCTCTTGTTTGATGACTCGGCTAACCCGTTGCCCTATGGATAGTAAGTTGTAGAATGTCCTAGTACAATGTTGTACTTATGACAAAAACTTATCATGGCCATGGATTTGAATGCTTGAGCATTATCAGTAACTATTTTTCGAGGACAGCCAAATCTTGATAGAATGTTCTCTTCCAAAAAACTGATCACCACCGCATCTGTTGTGTTTCATGTAGGAATGGCTTCTACCCATTTGGTAAAATAATCAGTGGTAGTCAAAATCCACTTATGTTGAGTGCTAGAATGCAGATTTATTTCACCAATGAAATCAAGGCCCCATTGTTGAAACGGGGCTTCAGCTTTAACTGGAACCAGAGGCAGTGTAGAAATCTTTTTCTTACCTACGAACAATTGACAAGGGTTACAAGCTCTGACTTTAGCATTCACATCATTGAATAGTTTCGGCCAATAATATCTGGCCCTTAAGATTTTGTAGGCCGTTTCTCTCCATGCATGATTCCCTCCACACACTCCTTTGTGAAATTCATTTATAACCTTTTATGTTTCTAAACAGCTCAGTAAGAAACCCAGAGGATTTTTTCAGTATAGTTGACCATCTATAATGCAATATTTTACTGCATGTAACTTCAAAGTTCTAGCTTTAGATGGAGTTAGGTCATTGGGGAATTTAAGAGTCAGAAGATATGAAACAATGTCACTATACCATGCTGAAGAAGAGAATTTTTCTGAAATTTCAGTTTCAGGTACAGTAACATCAAATTCATTTATATCTAAAAATCCCTCATGTTCTTGCAGATGATTTATTCTGAGTGATTTAAAATTCGATTCAGCTAATAGCTTAGCTAAACCCTGACCTTTAATAATTTTGGTCGGTTTTACTTCCAGATCAAACTCCTGGATCTTAGCAAGCCATCGGCCCCTCCTTCCATCGCTTTCAGGTTGAACCAATATATCTTTAACAGAATTGGTGGGTACATATGCTATGATTTTAGAATGTAGCACATAAGTTTTTAAAGCTTTGAGAGCTTTCACCATTTGTAAGCTTGATTTTCCAATATATCGTATTTGAGTTCAGTATCTCTCAGACTTTTGCTAAAAAATGTGATTGGTTGCTCGAAACCCTCATCATTTTTTTGTAATAGTACATCCGCGATAGTATGTTCAAAAGCAAATGAAAAAATCAGGAATTCTTTCATGTAATCTAGGCTTGCCAGAACCGATGCTTCGCCTATAACCCTTTTAATACGTTGGAATGAAACTTTGTCTTCAGTAATCCACTTGACCTCGCTGTCCTTTTTGAGCATATCTGTAATCAATTTTACAATTTCAGCAAAATTAGGGATAAATCTTCTTAAAAAAATATTTTTTCCTAAAAATGACTAAATTTATTTTCTATTTCTAGGAATATTGATAGTATCTATAGCTTCAACCCTTTTCGGATTGATTTTAATTCCATCTCGAGATACTATGTGGCCCAAGAGTTTACCTTCCTGTATTGCAAAGTGAGATTTCTTGGGATTTAAAGACAAACCGAATTTGCGGCATTTCTTAAACGTATGTTTGAGGTGTACCAGATGTTCTGCATCAGACTTAGAAAACACAGTTAGATCATCAAGGTAAATGACAAAGAACTTATCTCTTTCATCGACAAAAGTGATGTCCATAGCTCGTTGAAAAGTTGCTCCTGCATTCATTAAACCAAATGGCATTTTATCATACATAAAGGTTCCCCATGGGGTGGTGAATGTCATTTTATCTTTATCATCTTCATGGACTGCAACTTAGTTATAGCCTGAAAAACCATCAATCATAGACATTCTATTAGCTCCTACTACCTTTTCCAACACGTGATCCATTTTAGGTAATGCATAATTATCATTGAGTGAGGATCTGTTTAGATTTATGAAGTCCACGCATAGTCTAATTTCACTGTTTTTCTTTCTGATCGGAACTAGGTTAGCTACCCACTCGGAATACTAGAGTGGGACAATGATATTTACATCCAGAAGTTTCTTTACCTCTTTTTCTATCACGGGCAGTGATATAGGATTTATTTGTCTGAGCTTCTGCCTGAATGGTTTGACACCCGGCTTCAGAGGAATTTTGTGTTCAATTATGATTGTATCATAAGTTCTTAATTCATCAGAGGACCAAGAAAAAACATCTTTATACTTTTTAAGAAACTCATCATATTTACTTTTTATTTCAGGAGGAAGGTATTTAGATAACTTTTCCAACCTACGAGTTTCCTTGGTGCCTATATCACAGTATTCCACTTCTTCTGGTTGAGGCTGTAAAGTACACTTCAAGGGAATGTCATCATGATTAAATAATCTCTCCAAGGGAATTAGACCTTTGGGGATCTGATTATTTTTTAGTATGAGCATACGATTATTAGAAATCTTATCTTGAAACTCTTGAGGATCTTCTCCTTCCTGCATAATCCAAATAGGATCATTCTAATTTTCTTGGTCAATATGTGTTTCAGCAAAATCATCCACCATTTCTAGGAATTGTCTGATTTGTTCATCATCTTCAAAAACCTGCCAGTGTTGTATATTGTTTGGTATTGAAGTTTTGTGCCTAATTTCTATATGGTATTTTAGTTTGAAAACAGTAGCGGGTACAAACGTTGAAGTTGCTTTGACTAATGAATTTTCCTGTTGATTTTCTGCTCTGGGAATGTAGTGAATATCAACCAATGAGAAAAAGTTATCAATCAGGTCCCAGGCACAATTTTTGTAAGACCTTAACCTTGGGTGTTTAGCCTGGTACTGACAATTTACCTGTTTTATAATTAATTCTACATCACCATAGACTTCCAAGTTTTTAATTTTCAACTTCCTGACAGCTTCTAATCCTAAAACTAGGGCTTCATATTCGCATACATTATTAGTGTAATCAATGTCCCACTGTAACCTGTAAGAGAACGGGATAAAGAACTCGTCGCCAGGTGCCACAAACAACACTCCAGCTCCAGCTCCTTCACAAGATGAAGCACCATCAAAATACATTTTCCAAACTCCAGTATTATATACATCTTTATTTGGTTTTTCTATTTTTTCTTTTTCTGTACAATCTTTTTCTGTATAATCTTTTTCTTTACATTCTTTTTCTGTACATTCTTCTAAATCGTCATCTATTGATAAAATACAGTTTCCTAAATCTTGATCTACGATATAAGCAGGGTAGTTATTCAGATTCAGCGGATCACTTACTATAAATGCTAGCCTTGTTTATCTATACAAGTGGGTGAATTGTCCGCTGAAGAGCGGGATTGTAGAATAGGTCATATCTATTTGGAGGGATCCTCCAAGTTTAGCACCCCAAGACTTGGATAACAACATGCCATACTTTAGAGGTATATCTGCAACAACCATATCCATCAGAACACTTTTTACAAGAACCTACGCAAGATTAACGACTAAATCTTTAATTGTACCCATACATTTGACTTTTCTTGAATCAAAAGAATACAGATCTCCGTATGGTCGAGTAATTTCGAGACCTAGTTTATCCATAATACCTTTGGGCATCACATTGTGAGAATCTATGGAATCTAACATGAAATTATGAAGCATACTATCATGTACAGTTAACATAATATAAAAGGGAGCGACGGAATCTCTGGCACCTTCAAATTGTGGACCAAAGATTATATTCAGTTTATCATCTTCCAAATTTATAACATCAGCCTCACTTTCAATATCTGAAAATTTTATCATTTTGGCAATTTGTTTCCTGTATGTAGGGTTTTTTCCTAATTCGAGCAGAGGTACAGGGATCTTGATTTTATTAATCTCATTCTCTAGATTAAAACTTCCCACTGTCTTATCGGCTTCTCTATTTTGGGTTTCCATTTCCCTTTTTTCTGATTTATTAATTTGTATCACTTTTGATTCGGATGTTGTTGTTTCTACTATGGGAATTTTCAATGTTCTTGTATTAACAATTGGTGTTTTCGCTGCCTTTGTCTTGGTAAACTGTATGTCAGAAGCCTTGGTTTTGTTAGCATCCTTGGTTTCACAGTCTATTTTTCAGCAGCCTTTGGAACTGCCTCGTCTGTTTTCCCACTCGGTAAGATTTTCTTCGGTGGGGCAGTTGTGACATTTATGTTTCTAGGCCTTAGATTATATTTCTGTTGGAGCTCGGCCATTATGTTATCAGTGATTCCTTGATAAGAAGAATCATTTGTAATATTCACACTCTCATTGTTATTAGACCAACCTTCTACGTTTAGAGATTTTTCATAATCTTGTCTCATCAAATAAAGTTCTTAACAATCATCGCCAAGATTATTGATATCCTCCTCGAACTCCTCAAAACTTTGCATGTCTTCTCCTCCTATAAAATTTTCATTCTTAAAAGGGGCTTGAATCTTTTTTTATTCATTCTTAATTTGTCTTTGTTGTATTTGAGGGTTAGGATTCCTTCTGAAATCCTTTGTAGGGAACCGATCATTCTTTGATTGGTCCAATTCCATTCTTGAGATTTTATTCGACAATTCTTTGATTATTTTTTCCATGTCATCCATTTTATCTTCCAAGGATCTTCCAACTTCGGAGGGTCCTGCTTGTTCCTTGAATCATCTGGTTTCTTTATTTCCCGTTTCAAATTTGGTTTTTTACTTTCCTGATGCCATCATATTTGACTCAATTTCTAAAGCATCATCCTGCATTTTAGTGAGGTCTACAGATCTCCTTTCCCTCAACAATAGAGAAAAATCAGGATCAAAAACCCCAACAAAAGTTACTTTTGTTGCAGGCTGGGAAGGTTTAACCTCAGCTGGAATCTTATTATACAATTTATTAAATATTTGAGTAAAGTCAAGAATTGTTTCAGAATTTTTCTTCCTTAAAGCTCCAAACTCGGTTAGATAGTAAAGGTGATCTTTTCTCTCTCCCCATTGTCTGAGAAAGGTGTTTTCTAACTCATCATATGATCCTATGGAACCTGTCGGCAGTCCTCGTAACCAGGTTCTCTCCTGTCCCTCAAAAGTTTGAACTAGGAGTCTTGACTAAACATCTTTGTATTCAAGTCCAAGGATATGAGCAAATTGATCGAAGAAATTAATGTGTTCAGTCGTGGTTAAATCCCCTTCTCCTGTGAATTTCGACAGATTTTTCATATAATTTTCAGGTAAATCATGGAGAGGAACTGGGAGGACCAAAGGAGCATACCTAGCAGCTACTTTGGCAAAGATTCTAGGGGGTGGGGGTGGTACTTGACCACCTCCTCCTCCTCCTCTAGCACTACCACCACCTATGACACCACCTTTAGTGCCACCTCCAGCACCACCTCCTTCAGCTATAGCCATTGATAATTTAGAGGGTGAGACTTGGAGATTATAGAGAAGACTTTTAAATATGTGTGGTGACCTTTCAGTTGTGTCTAGATAAAGCGGAACGGTTTCAGGGAACTGACTTTCAGGGGACAGGAAATCTGAAAAATAGGGAACTGGAAAATGAGGACTGGTTTCTTCGGACTCACAAGATGTGTATACAGGAGAACCAACAGGAGTCAAGTCAAGGTGAAAAATATATTCTTCTTAACTTTGAGGGTTTGGAAGCTGAACTTTGGGAACTGATGAAATGACAATCGAAGGGGGAAGTGAGATAGATCTTTTACCTCTATTGTTAAAGGATATAGTTGAAAAAGTCTTGGCTTTAAACTCGGGTTAAACTAACTCAGGTTCTAGGGTTTCAATTCTATCGATAGAAGTTTCTCTAAAAAGCAGTTGGGTGGAACCTTCTTGTGAAGATAACCTATCAAGTAGACCCTTAGTATTTGAATGTGTGGATTTGGGTTGATAAATATTACTTGTTGATGAAGTAATCTATTTAAGGCATCTTCTTGGTTTCAGAAGTTTTTCAGGATTGGATATAGGCGAGATCTGTTTATCATCTAGATTTTTCTGGTATTTTTTCGATTAAATGTCATCTTATTAGTTGTGGAGTTGCCAAGTGAAAGATAAAATTATCCTTTTAAAGTATTCAATATTTTTTCACTATCAAAGAGAGAAACTTACCAATGTCGTTCTCCCAAGGAAAAAATAACTTCGAATCTTTGTCCCTGGAAATGGCGCCAAAAAGATGTTGTTCCTGAGTTTATACTTAAGGCTCACAGCATAATGTCAGGCATCACAAAATAAAGAGAGTTTTTAACATGAAACGAGGATCAATACTTTAAGGAAAAAGAATTTATGGTTGATTACTAGGTTGTATTTTCCTAGCTTCCCAACGTTCACGGACTCTTATATCTCATTCAATCACTGCCCATGAGCATTCAATCTCATCCTGAGTATTAGCGGTCTCCAAGATAGTATTAAACAAGGTTAAAGCAATGTTGGTATGATCTTGAAGGCCCGGTTCAATATTAGGCTGTCTTGCAATAGTTACGGTCATGGAGAAAGGAAATAGTCGAAGGATCTATTGTTTTTTTTTAATATTTTCTTTTTTTATTTCAATTGAACAAGAAAAGTTCCTAAAATTAAATTAATTGTAAAACAGCTTAGAGGTTGTTTTTCGTATCTGAGTTAAATTTGAAAATAATGAATGTAATGAGAGAAAAACATAAAGTTGTTAAACAAAGCAAGGCATCAATCACAAAATAATCTTACTCTGCTATAGAAGAAGAAAATGGATGATGTAACCTTTAATGAAGCATAAAATGTAGCAATCTAACTAACTCACGAGTCTTGTATTTCCTAATAGCAAACACAAAGGAAAATCTGTAAGCAATCAGATAACTAAATGAAACATATAACCACAGTAGAAGTTGTACTAAGTTGTGATCAGGCATTCATCAAAGACATATGAATATAGATGTTGGAATATGAAAGAACAG
>JZKD02S2348646.1:64361-74566 GCA_000966675.3 Picea glauca | reverse complement strand
TAGGTCTTCTTACATCCGCCTTATTCTATTTTATTGAAAGGTCTTATTAATATTGACCTTTATTACATCCAAATACATTGATCTACCTATGTGCGGGTTAGGACCTTAACATTCATTACAAGCAGCACAATATTTATGGGTAAAACAACGTTGGTACCATACACCATTTGGAATGGGGACATTACGATGGATCTTCTTGTGCCTATTTTGTTAGCCCATAAAGCATACTTCAAACGTACATGCCATGCTTTCTTATTTTCAGTAAACACTTTTTTAATTATGGTTATCAAGCTCTTGTTTGATGACTCGGCTAACACGTTTCCCTATGAATAGTAATTTGTAGAATGTCCTAGTACAATGTTGTACTTTTGACAAAAACTTATCATGGCCATGGATATGAATGCTTGAGCATTATCAGTAACTATTTTTCGAGGACAACCAAATCTTGATAGAATGTTCTCTTCCAAAAAAATGATCACCACTGCATCTGTTGTGTTTCACGTAGGAATGGCTTCTACCCATTTGGTAAAATAATCGGTGGTAGTCAAAATCCACTTATGTTGAGTGCTAGAATGCGGATTTATTTCACCAATGAAATCAAGGCCCCATTGTTGAAACGAGGCTTCATCTTTAACTGGAACCAGAGGCAGTGTAGGAATCTTTTGCTTACCTGCGAACAATTGACAAGGGTTACAAGCTCTAACTTTAGCATTCACATCATTGAATAGTTTCATCCAATAATATCTATCCCTTAGGATTTTGTAGGCCGTTGATCTCCATGCATGATGCCCTCCACACACTCCTTTGTGAAATTCATTTATAACCTTTTATGTTTCTAAACAACTCAGTAAGAAACCCAGAGGATCTTTTTAGTATAGTTGACCATCTATAATGCAATATTTTACTGCATGTAAATTCAGAGTTCTATCTTTAGATGGAGTTAGGTCATTGGGGAATTTAAGAGTCAGAAGATGTGAAATAATGTCACTATACCATGTTGAAGAAGAGAATTTTTCTGAAATTTCAGTTTTAGGTACAGTAACATCAAATTCATTTATATCTAAAAATCCCTCATGTTCTTCCAAATGATTTATTCTGAGTGATTTAAAATTTGATTCAACTAATAGCTTAGCTAAACCATGACCTTTAATCATTTTGGTCGGTTTTACTTCCAGATCAAACTCCTGGATCTTAGCAAGCCATCGGCCCCTCCTTCCATCACTATCAGGTTGAACCAATATATATTTAACAAAACTGGTGGGTACATATGCTATGATTTTAGAATGTAGCACATAAGTTTTGAAAGATTTGAGAGCTTTCACCATTTGTAAGCTTGCTTTTCCAATATATCATATTTGAGTTCAGTGTCTCTCAGACTTTTGCTAAAAAATGTGATTGGTTGCTCGAAACCCTCATCATTTTTTTGTAATAGTACATCCGTGATAGTATGTTCAAAAGAAAATGAAAAAATCAGGAATTCTTTCATGTAATTTGGGCTTGCCAGAACCGACACTTCGCCTATAACCCTTTTAATACGTTGGAATGACACTTTGTCTTCAGTAATCCACTTGACCTCGCTATCCTTTTTGAGCATATCTGTAATCAATTTTACAATTTCAGCAAAATTAGGGGTAAATCTTCTTAAAAAATTATTTTTTCCTAAAAATGACTAAATTTCTTTTCTATTTCTAGGAATATTGATAGTATCTATAGCTTCAACCCTTTTCGGATTGATTTTAGTTTCATCTCGAGATACTATGTGGCCCAAGAGTTTACCTTCTTGTATTGCAAAGTGAGATTTCTTGGGATTTAAAGACAAACCGAATTTGCGGCATTTCTTAAATGTATGTTTGAGGTGTACCAGATGTTCTGCATCAAACTTAGAAAACACAGTTAGATCATCAAGGTAAATGACAAAGAACTTATCTCTTTCATCGACAAAATTGATGTCCATAGCTCATTGAAAAGTTGCTCCTGCATTCATTAAACCAAATGGCATTTTATCATACATAAAGGTTCCCCATGGGGTGGTGAATGTCGTTTTCTCTTTATCATCTTCATGGACTGCAACTTGGTTATAGCCTGAAAAACCATCAATCATAGATATTCTATTAGCTCCTACTACCTTTTCCAACACGTGATCCATTTTAGGTAATGGATAATTATCATTGAGTGAGGATCTGTTTATATTTATGAAGTCCGTGCACAGTCTGATTTCATTGTTTTTCTTCCTGACCGGAACTAGGTTAGCTACCCACTCGGAATACTAGAGTGGGACAATGATCTTTGCATCCAGAAGTTTCTTTACCACTTTTTCTATCACGGGCAGTGATATAGGATTTATTTGTCTGAGCTTCTGCCTGAATGGTTTGACACCCGGCTTCAGAGGAATTTTGTGTTCAATTATGATTGTGTCATAAGTTCTTAATTCATCATAGGACCAAGCAAAAACATCTTTATACTTTTTAAGAAACTCATCATATTTACTTTTTATTTCAGGAAGAAGGTATTTAGATAACTTTACCAACCTAGGAGTTTCCTTGGTGCCTATATCACAGTATTCCACTTCTTCTCGCTGAGGCTATAAAGTATACTTCAAGGGAATGTCATCATGATTAAATAATCTCTCCAAGGGAATCAGACCTTTGGGGATCTGATTATTTTTTAGTATGAGCATACGATTATTAGCAATCTTATCTTGAAACTCTTGAGGATCTTCTCCTTCCTGCATAATCCAAACAGGATCATTCTAATTTTCTTGGTCAATATGTGTTTCACCAAAATCATCCACCATTTCTAGGAATTGTCTGATTTGTTCATCATCTTCAAAAACCTGCCAGTGTTGTATATTGTTTGGTATTGAAGTTTTGTGCCTCATTTATATATGGTATTTTAGTTTGAAAACAGTAGGGGGTACAAACGTTGAAGCTGCTTTGGCTAATGAATTTTCCTGTTGATTTTATGCTCTGGGAATGTAGTGAATATTAACCAATGAGAAAAAGTTATCAATCAGGTCCCAGGCACAATTTTTGTAAGACCTTAACCTTGGGTGTTTATCCTGGTACTGATAATTTACCTGTTTTATAATTAATTCCGCATCACCATAGACTTCCAAGTTTTTAATTCTCAACTTCCTGACAGCTTCTAGTCCTAAAACTAGGGCTTCACATTCGCATACATTATTAGTGTAATCAATGTCCCACTGTAACCTATAAGAGAAAGGGATAACAAAATCGTCGCCAGGTGCCACAAACAACACTCCAACTCCAGCTCCTTCACAAGATGAAGCACCATCAAAATACATTTTCTAAACTCCAGTATTATATACATCTTTATTTGGTTTTTCTTTTTTTTCTTTTTCTGTACAATCTTTTTCTGTATAATCTTTTTCTTTACATTCTTTTTCTGTACATTCTTCTAAATCGCCATCTATTGATAAAATACAGTTTCCTAAATCTTGATCTGCAATATAAGCAGGGTAGTTATTCGGATTCAGCGGATCACATACTGTAAATGCTAGCCTTGTTTCTCTATACAAGCGGGTGAATTGTCCACTGAAGAGAGGGATTGTAGCATAGGTCATATCTATTTGGAGGGATCCTCCAAGTTTAGCACCCCAAGACTTGGATAACAACATGCCATACTTTGGAGGTATATCTGCAACAACCATATCCATCAGAACACTTTTTACAAGATCCTACGCAAGATTAACGACTAAATCTTTAATCATACCCATACATTTGACTTTTCTTGAATCAAAAGAATACAGATCTCCGTATGGTCGAGTAATTTCGAGACCTAGTCTATCCATAATACCTTTGGGCATCACATTGTGAGAATCTCTAGAATCCAACATGAAATTATGAAGCAGACTATCATGTACAATTAACGTAATATAAAAGGGAGCGACAGAATCTCTGGCACCTTCAAAGTGTGGACCAAAGATTATATTCAGTTTATCATCTTCCAAATTTATAACGTCGGCCTCACTTTCAATATCTGAAAAAATTATCATTTTGGCAATTTGTTTCCTGTATGTAGGTTTTTTTGCTAATTCGACCAGAGGTACAGGGATCTTGATTTTATTAATCTCATTCTCTAGATTAAAACTTCCCACTGTATTATCAGCTTCTCTAGTTTGGGTTTCCATTTCCCTTTTTTCTGATTTATTAATTTGTATTGCTTTTGATTCGGATGTTGTTGTTTCTACTATGGGAATTTTCAATGTTCTTGTATTAACAACTGGTGTTTTCGTTGCCTTTGTCTTGGTAAACTGTATGTCAGAAGCCTTGGTTTTGTCAGCAGCCTTGGTTTTCACAGTCTATTTTTCAGCGGCCTTTGGAACTGCCTCATCTGTTTCCCCACTCGGTAAGATTTTCTTCGATGGGGCAGTTGTGACATTTATGTTTCTAGGCCTTAGATTATATTTATGTTAGAGCTCAGCCATTATGTTATCAGCGATTCCTTGATAAGCAGAATCATTTGTAATATTCACACTCTCATTGTTATTAGACCAACCTTCTGCATTTAGAGATTTTTCATAATCTTGTCTCGTCAAATAAAGTTCCTGACAATCATCACCAAGATTATTGATATCCTCCTCGAACTCCTCAAAACTTTGCATGTCTTCTCCTCCTATAAAATTTTCATTCTTAAAAGGGGCTTGAATCTATTTTTCTTCATTCTTAATTTGTCTTTGTTGTATTTGAGGGTTAGGATTCCTTCTGAAATCCTTTCTAGGGAACTGATCATTCTTTGATTGGTCCAATTCCATTCTTGAGATTTTCTTCGACAATTGTTTGATTATTTTTTCCATGTCGTCCATTTTATTTTCCAAGGATCTTCCAACTCCGGAGGGTCCTGCTTGTTCCCTTAATCGTCTGGTTTCTTTATTTCTCGTTTCAAATTTGGTTTTTAACTTTCCTGATGCCATCATATTTGACTCAATTTCTAAAGAATCATCCTGCATTTTAGTGAGGTCTACAGATCTCCTTTCCCTCAACAATAGAGAAAAATCAGGATCAAAAGCCCCAACAAAAGTTACTTTTGTTGCAGGTTGGGAAGGTTTAACCTCAGCTGGAATCTTATTATACAATTTATTAAATATTTGAGTAAAGTCAAGAATTGTTTCATAATTTTTCTTCCTTAAAGCTCCAAACTCAGTTAGATAGTAAAGGTGATCTTTTCTCTCTCCCCGTTGTCTGAGAAAGGTGTTTTCTAACTCAGCATATGATCCTATGGAACTTGCCGGTAGTCCTCAGAACCAGGTTCTCACCTGTCCCTCAAAAAGTTTGAACTAGGAGTCTTGAATAAACATCTTTGTGTTCAAGTCCAAGGATATGAGCAAATTGACCGAAGAAATTAATGTGTTCAGTCGTGGTTAAATCCTCTTCTCCTGTGAATTTTGGCAGATTTTTCATATAATTTTCAAGTAAATCATGGAGAGGAATTGGGAGGACCAAAGGAGCATACCTAGCAGCTACTTTGGCAAAGATTCTAGGGGGTGGGGGTGGTACTTGACCACCTCCTCCTCCTCCTCCAGCACTACCACCACCTATGACACCACCTCCAGTGCCACCTCCAGCACCACCTCCTTCAGCCACAGCCATTGATAATTTAGAGGGTGAGACTTGGAGATTATAGAGAAGACTTTTAAATATGTGTGGTGACCTTTCGGTTGCGTCTAGATAAAGCGGAACGGTTTCAGGGAACTGACTGTCGAGGGACAAGAAATCTGAAAAATAGGGAACTGTAAAATGAGGACTGGTTTCTTCGGATTCACAAGTTGTGTTTACAGGAGAACCAACAGGAGTCGAGTCAAGGTGAAAAATATATTCTTCTGAACTTTGAGGGTTTGGAAGCTGAACTTTGGGAACTGATGAAATGACAATCAAAGGGGGAAGTGAGATAGATCTTTTACCTCTATTGTTAAAGGATATAGTTGAAAAAGTCTTGGCTTTAAACTCGGGTAAAACCAACTCAGGTTCTAGGGTTTCAATTCTATTGATAGAAGTTTCTCTAAAAGGAGTTGGGTGGAACCTTCTTGTGAAGATAACCTCTCAAGTAGACCCTTAGTATTTGACTGCATGGATTTGGGTTGATAAATATTACTTGTTGATGAAGTAATCTATTTAAGTCATCTTCTTGGTTTCAAAAGTTTTTCAGGATCGGATACAGGCGAGGTCTATTTATCGTCTGGATTTTTTCTGGTATTTTTTCGATTAAATGTCATCTTGTTAGTTGTGGAGTCGCCAAGTGAAAGATAAAATTAGCCTTTTAAAGTATTCAATATTTTTTCACTATCAAAGAGAGAAACTTACCAATGTCGTTCTCCCAAGGAAAAAATAACTTCGAATCTCTGTCCCTGGCAAAGGCACCAAAAAGATGTTGTTCTTGAGTTTATACTTAAGGCTCACAGCATAATGGCAGGCATCACAAAATAAAGAGAGTTTTTAACATGAAACGGGGATCAATACTTTAAGGAAAAAGAAGCTATGGATTATTACTAGGTTGTATTTGCCTAGCTTCCCAACGTTCATGGACGCTTATATCTTGTTCAATCACTGCCCATGAGCATTCAATCTCATTCTGAGTATTAGCGGTCTCCAAGATAGTATTAAACAAGGTTAAAGAAATGTTGGTCTGATCTTGAAGGCCTGGTTCAATATTAGGTTGTCTTGCAATAGTTACAGTCATGGAGAAAGGAAATAGTCGAAGGATCTGTTGTTTTTTTTTAATATTTGCTTTTTTTATTTCAATTGAAGAAGAAAAGTTCCTAAAATTAAATTAATGGTAAAATAGCTTAGAGGTTGTTTTTTCGTATATGAGTTAAATTTGAAAATAATAAATGTAATGAGAGAAAAACATAAAGTTGTTAAGAAAAGAAAGGCATCAATCACAAAAGAATCTTACTCTGCTATAGAAGAAGAAAATGGATAATGTAACCTTTAATGAAGCATAAAATGTAGCAATCTAACTAACTCACGGGTCTTGTATTTGCTAATAGCAAACACGGAGGAAAATATGTAAGCAATCAGATAACTAAATGAAACATATAACCACAGTAGAAGTTGTACTAAGTTGTGATCAGGCATTCATCAAAGACATATGAATATAGATGTTGGAATATGAAAGAACAGAAGAACACATAACTCAAAATTGACGAAATATGGAGTCTCTAGTCTGCACTTGTATTAATTCTCAAAAAGGAGAAATTTCTCTGTTACAATCGGCAAGAAGCAACCTTTCTTTAATCTTTTGAAAATATATTTATACAAGGGATTCTCAACCCTAGGAAGTTGGAATTCTCGTTTTTCCTAAATAGTAACAGTTACAAAATGAAAACCTGAACCATTTCACTTGGTTTTTTTCTATCTCTTTCTCATATCGGCAGAATAGGTATGCATATGTTACTTCATTGATTCTTTGAAGTACTTTCTTTACCTTTCTCGAGACCTTTGATTCACCTTCTTAGGAATTGCATTAATAATTTAGAAGGTTTTGTCACATATTTAGCCTAAAAATGATACAGCTTTTTTTGTAATTGTAGCAACCTGTCTTCTATATTTTTATCTTCAGAAGTCATTGACTGTAACTATAAATTTGGATTTACCAACCATATATCTATTTGAGCGATGTCAACTTGCTTTAGCTGTGAAATTTCAATCTGAGCTTCCTTTAAGCTTTCTTTGATGTCAAGTTGATTATTTACAATGTTGATTTGTCCTGGTATTTCAGAACAATCATCTTTTCCAATACCTAGTGATTTTTTATTTAGCAAGTCAAAAATATCTAGACAATCCTCTTTAATTTTTTTGGCCATTCTTTTACTCTCGGCTATATTGGCCTCCCATGTCTTCAATATTATATCACCTATGAATTGTTCTGCAACAATCAATCTGGGAGCTACAGGTAGTTCTTCTCTAACTGATGACACGACTGCTTTTTGAAAAGTAGTCCGGGCTGCAGTAGCCTCTCTTTCTTTGAAACCAATATTATTTAATGATTGATTTACTTCTTGAAAATGATTTTGAATGATCTCTACCTTATCCAAAAGGCTTTGTTGTGTTATTTCCAATTAATTTATAACTTTTGATGCTTGAGCTTGGAACACTGCTATATCCACTACCATTTTCTTAGTGGAATTGACCTTGTCTTGTAACTACTTCAGCAACTCATTTTGTTGGATAGTATGTCTTTCACTCACTTGCATTTTCTTATGCATCTCATCAAGACTAGACTTTAGCAGTTGGATTTCTTGTTTATCACTAGCCCTAGCATGTTCCAATCCCTTTTTAACTTCATCTTGGACATTATTTTCTATATTTCTTATTTGATTTTGCAACTGACCTATCATTTGATTCCTCTGCCTCAATCTTTCCTTCAGATTATTGACTGAAAATAGGTTAGTTGTTGCAAAATCTCCCAAAGAGCCAGCTACCTTTGTAGCAAAGTCTTCTTCTTCCAAATTTTGTCCATCCAATAATACTCTTTGCTTTGTGACGATTGCACCCTCTTTCTGGTGCATTTCTTTCTTCACCACAGTTTTCCTTTTCTTACTAAAAAAGAAATTGGTAGGAGGTATTTCTTCAATAGGGATCAGCGTGAGATCTCCTATGAATATTACCTCTACGTTAGGGTTTCCTCTGGTGAATTGTAATGGAGTGAAAACCTCAATGGGATTACCGATTTCTGTGGATAATTGTTTTTTGGCTTCATTTGTAGTTGATTTATCTGGTGAAGACGGTAGTCTATCTTCTCCTTTCTTTATTAATGTCTCTTATTGCTCTTTGTCCTGGTCATCAGATATCTCTATTGTCGGGATATCTTTTTCATGAGTCAAGATCTCAGGATTCTCTAGGTTTTCTCAAGCTTCTTGTATACTAGAGCTTCTGACTTCTGGATTTTGAGTCTCTGTTTGTTGTGTAGAAAGAGACATTGGGTTTTCCCCTTGTAATATTTTTGGAAGACTACTTCTTCAGTGCTTTTGGAAGTTGTAAAAATCAATCATTTTCTCAGGTGATAGAGCTCGAACTTGGCTTAGAACTTCTTGGTAAGATCTCACCCCTCGGAACATTTCTTCTTGGGGGGATTCTTCATGTTCATACCTTTTGAGATTGCAACTGGCCATATGGTTACCCACAACCCTATGTGGATCGTTCTTCTTAAATTCAATGTCAACCATTTTTATTTCTTCTAAGGCTGCAACTTCCACTCTGGAGTGGCCGAAATCTAATAAATAAAATACACCAATCTGTAAGGGAAAATATGGCCATACCTTTTTATGCAATACTTTGAGTTCCTTGCTAAACCCACCGAGTATTATTTGGTGTGCGACCTCACGGCACACCAGTCGGTCTGGAAAAAATTGCGTTAAAGCGTATGGGGGAATTGAACAACCAAAAAATCTGAGGTAAGAGAAGTGTTCCTCGATAAACCAGTATGCCACTTTATCCAGGTTAGCCACAACTACATCTGAAATTATAGGAGGTGGGTAACCAAAAATAGCAATGTGCATTGGCATCGCTACCCAATTACAGATTTCATAAAAGAAATCCTTTGCCTTGTCTCCCCAGAGTTTGGAATGATAAATATGAATTGGTTCTGCACTTTTTGGAGTCCATCTCTAGCCCATTAGTGGGAAATGCATCATGAAACAGATGACGTCTATAATATAAGCTGACATGTAAAATGAAGCTGGTTGACCCTTGGATTTCCCCGCCTGATACTCTGTAATTTCATTGGCCAGATTATCCAACAAAATCTTGGCCCAGTCGAAAGAATAACCTTTCGCCACAGTGTGTATAATGGGTACCCATGGTTGAAAAAAATGGGTTGTGTTCTCTTTTCCATAAAGTTTACACATCATCATGGCTATATACATGAACTATGGTTGTAACGATGAAATTGAGTATATGTCATGAGAGTCAGCCCTGAACCTTTCAGGGCGTGAGGACTAGTCCTTGATCAAGTCGGGAAGATTCTTTCCATATTGATCACACTTCTTCTTGCTAAAATCCTCTAGAAAACTGGCATTATAAGTGAATTTTGATGTTAAAGAAAGCTTATACATCACTTGTATGTGTTTCGGCCTAAATGACCCAACAGCTACCTTTTGAGAATTAAAAATAGTTCTTGTTGGGATATCCACATGATCTAGTGCCCATTTAATCATGTCATTGTAGGGTAAAAGACTCGACCTTGTT
>JZKD02S2348646.1:23870-49381 GCA_000966675.3 Picea glauca | reverse complement strand
CTATTAGGTCTTCTTACATCTGCCTTATTCTATTTTATTGAAAGGCCTTATTAATATTGACATTTATTACATCCGAATACATTGATCTACCTATGTGCGGGTTAGGACCTTAACAGTGTTCAGCTTCTCAACTTTGTTTCTTTTAGTTTATCTTACTGCAATTCGATTAGTGTTGCTTTCATAATCTAGCATAGACTGTGCACAATTATCTTGCAATAACAAAACTTCCTTAGGTTTGACAATTTATATTGAACACCTTGACTGTCTATTTATTTAGACAATTAAAGTGCCCAAGATTTTGGTGTTGTTGGCGGGGAAGATAATAATAGATGCTTGTAAGCACATTAGTTTTCTTTTCTTAGGAATGAATAGTCTGCATGAATAGAGGAACGCAAGGACATATCCCCAAAAACACTAACCATATAGGTACCAGAGGACATGATGGAAGGAATCCTACACTGGGAAGGCAAACCTTTGTTGATGAGATTATAGAGAGAGCAAATTCTTCTTCAAGATCTATCTTTCACACTTCAAATCCTCCAAGAAGACATATTCCTTAGTCATCAGAACTACCCCATATTTAAACATAATTTTCATCAAGGGTTGAAGCTGAAGATGAAGTCAAAGCTGAAGATTTTTCACCAACAAATCAGCAAGTAACACTGGATAATATTGAAGATCAGGGAAGTATCGCTCGAAATAGGGAAAATCCAGAAGAAAGGGTTTATCAAATCAATGGACAGATAGTCACTAAAGAAGAGTGGGACACTTTCCATATTGAGTGGCAAGAAAGAGAACATATGGAAAATCAAGGGGATAATGAAGAAGATTTCCATCATGAGGATCCACCAAACAACGAAGATCAGGCAAATAATGAAAATACTATCTCTACCCTGGTCTTTCCTATTTCTGATGTTCCTACACGAGGGATGGATCCTATGAAAAACATGCCTCTCTTAGCTCTACCAAATTTTCATGGATTGTCTATTGAGGATCCAGATGAGTTTCTGTTTGAATTTGATGTTTTGTGTAGAAGTTATGACTACATTACCATTGCGCAGAAGCTTAAACTGTTTCTAGCTACATTGAAGGGAAATGCGCTAAGATGGTTCATGAGCCTTGGAGGAGAGAATATTTCAACATGGGTACAAATGAGGCAGTTTTTCCTGAACAAGTACCAAGACTATTGTTGAACAAGGGAACGAAGAAAGGAATTGTTCAAGATGTCTCAAAAGGAGGACGAGACCCTTGAATATTTTGTGGAGCGACTCCAGTATAATCTACAAAGGTCTGGACATTCAGATGTGAGTAAAGACATTCTAAAAACTATTTTGCTAAAAGGAGTTAGAGATGATTTTTTAGATATGTTGAATATTCTTGGCAAAGGAGACATATTTAAGGAATCCTATGAAGACATTGTAGATCTTTGTAAAAGATGTTCTCGAGGATCTACAAGGAATAAGTCAGCTACCAAGGATACCACTTTTTCAAGGGTACAGAAATCAACCAATGGAGGAGAAACAAGAGAAAAAATAGGTAATCTGTTAGAAAATTTCAAAACAGAGATGATTAACTCTTTTGCTTCACAAATGGACACTCTGCAGGTCAAACAGAAACAAGCGGAATTGGAGTAGGCATTGTGCATTTTCTGTCTGAAATGCAGAAATAAACATCCACCAAGGGAGTGCCCACTGAACAGTGTCCAGGTATGCCTTATTTGTGAATTACATCATGCTATTGACCAATGTCCCTCTTTACCAGGTGTAAAATCATCAATGAAGTCAACTAATGAATAAGCAGAGGTTGTTTATCTAATAACACAGATAATACAATGGAAGCCACGAGGTCAAGGTATGAACTCTCAATTCTCTCCTGCAGCACTTAATTATTGGAACAATCATCTTCCATATGGACAAATGAATGCCCCCCCTCCAAATCCGATGCCCCCTTCTTATCAGGATCCCAATGCATGGTTACCTATGCCCCAACAACTGAATCACCATGGGCAATGGAACCCATATTGGAGAGGCCCTCAACAACAACTTAGTTATCAAAATCATCACTAACCGAACCCCTATCAACAACAGTTCCAACCACAGTATCAGCAGCAACAGCTGCAGTTGCCTCCCAATGCCCCATAGAACAATCCTCCCTTACGACCTCAGATTCCTATGCAAACTAACCCAAATCCAAATAATAAGGTCGTTCAAAACATTGATATACACAATGTGCCAACTTTGTCTATTACTCCTATGCCTTGTGATGAGATAAAATTAAGATCACGGAGAATAGTTGAGCCAATAATTGAAGATGCTCCATCTTCAGAATCAGACAAAGAATCAGGGGAAAAACCATTTGTTGATACAAAATAAATTGACCAACCTATTATAGAATTAGCAAACCCCCCATTCCCTGGAAAACTGGAAATTACCAAAACTGTGGAATTAACATCCTTCAATCTCTTAGGAGAATTGCAAAATTTGCATGTTAACATTCCATTATTGCAAGAAATTAGAGATGTCCCTATTTATGCCAAGACTGTGAGAGATCTCTGTATCAAAAGACCTGGAAGAAAACCTAGGGACCCCCTCATAGTGCATGTAGTGGGGGATTTTTCTGAACTGATGTTAAGAAAAACCCACCTATTAAATATGGCAACCCAGGAAACCCTACAGTCACTATCAAAATTGGACAAACATCTATCCCCCATGTGTTAGTTGACTTAGGAGCAGCAATTAACATTATGCCAATAGAAACTACACAATTGTTGCCACTTAGAACGCAAGTCCAACCTACTCCTATTGTTTTAGAATTAGTTGATCGTTCTACCATCATACCAGAAGGAGTAATCAATGATCTAGTTATTCCAGTTGATTCATGGGAGTATCCTTCTGATTTTGTCATATTGCAACCCAAAACCCATCTGGTGGGGCACCCTCTAATTCTAGGAAGACCATGGTTAGCTACAACTGATGCTTTCATTGGTTGTCGATCTGGTTCCATGACCATCTCTGATGGTTATGACACAAAAAAACTTACCCTGTATCCTCATGCTACACCCAGTGTGGAACCTGAAAATTCTTTATGGATGGACATTGAGGATGAAAGCGCTCTTCATGTGTTAACCATAGGAAAATCCCTGAGTTTCAAAGATGAGACAGAGGATGAGCTAATCAATTTTTTATCTGTGACCCCTCTGTTGTTACACAGCACACACACCACCTATTGAGTAGAATATTTGACCCTATTGCCCAGGAACGAACAAGCCCAAAAATGTTCTCTGAAACTATTATAAATCAAGTTAATTCAGTTGTAACAACAAACACTGAGGCAGCAATTACTAAAACAGCTGAATTATTTCCTAAATTCAGTTCTAAGAGTATCATTGTAGAAATCTAACCTGGAAAAACCCTGAACATCAATCCCAATTTATCTCCTGCTGAAACTCGTTGATTGATGAAATTATTGATTGAACATAAGGAAGCATTTGCCTGGGATTATATGGATATGAAAGGAATTTCCTTTGAACTATGCACCCACCATATATACATCAAGGAATAATGTCGACCCATTTTCCAACCCCAAAGAAGGATGAACCCTAATCTTAAAGAGATTGTTAAGGAAGAACTCCAGAAACTTTTAAATGTCGTATTCATCTACCCTATATCAGAGAGCGAGTGGGTTTCACCGTTGGTTATTGTACCTAAAAATAATGGTAAATGGAGAGTGTGTGTGGACTAAAGAGCCCCGAATAAGGCCACGCAGAAGGATCATTTCCCTCTACCATTTATTGATCAAGTTCTAGACAGCATAGCTGGGAAAACATTTTTCTCTTTCCTAGATGGATTTAGTGGCTATAACCAGATAAAAATTGCTCCACACGACCAAGATAAGACCACCTTTACCAGCCCTTGGTGTACATTTGCCTACAAGGTTCTCCCATTTGGCTTGTGTAATGCACCAACCACTTTCCAGAGAGTTGTGATTGGTATTTTCTCTAATATGGTGAATGACTGTATGGAAATATTCATGGATGAATTTACACCTTATGGTACTGATTTCGATGAAGCTTTGTCTAATCTGGAAAAAGTGCTCAAAATATGTATACAGTCTCATCTTTCTCTAAGTACAGAAAAATTTCATATGATGATGAGCGAAGGTGTAGTGTTGGGACACTACATTTCTTATGCAAGAATTTAGGTGGACCCAACCAAAATCCAAGTAATTTTGGACATTCCAACTCCATCAACTCAGAAAGAGGTAAGAATTTTTTTAGGGCATGCTGAATATTATAGGAGATTCATCAAAAAAAATTCCAAACTTGCTTGTCCCTTGTTTTTCCTATTAACAAAAGATGTTGACTTTCGTTGGACTGACGATTGCAAATTGTCTTTTATAGATCTGAAACAGAAATTGTCCACAGCTCCCATTTTGAGAGGACCCAATTAGGCTCTTCCTTTTCACATTTATTTAGATGCCTCGGACACTGCAATTGGTGCAGTACTAGAGAAACAATAGGACAAAGAGACCTACACTATCTACTATATCAACAGTAACATGGCTCCTGCTGAGTTAAATTATACAGTTACTGAAAGAGAATTCTTGGCAGTAGTTTATGCAATCAATAAATTCAGGCACTATGTCACTAGTTACCCTACTTTTATTCATACTGATCATACAGCAATTAAATATTTGATGAATAAACCTATTACTAATGCCCAAGTAACAAGATGGTTGTTACTACTACAAGAATTTGACATCACTATAGTAGATAGACCAGGAAAAGAAAATGTGGTTGTTGATTTTCTCTCAAGATTACATATAAATGATGATAATTCACATGTAGATGATTCCTTTCCAGATGAACATTTGTTTGCAGTATCTTCTCACTCACCTTGGTATGTAGACATTGCTAATTATTTGGTTGCAGGGAAGGTACCTCCACATCTATCTCCCCGAGAAAGAAGGAAGATTATTCAGAAGAGTGCTCGCTATAGTTGGATAGGAGGATACATTTTCTACACATGCGTGGATCAAGAAATCAGGAGATGTGTGAGGGATGATGAAGTTTATGATATGATTAAATCTTGCCATGATGGCCCTTCTGGGGGTCATTTTCCTAATAAAAGGACTGGGCATAAAATTTTGAGGATGGGCTATTTCTGGCCCACAATATTTCAAGATGCAAGAAAATATGTCCAAGCCTGTGACAGTTGCCAACGCATGGGTCAACCAAATCATAGGGATGAGATGCCTCTCCAGCCTCAAATAGTGTTAAAGCCTTTTGAAACATGATCCATGGATTTTATAGGGCCCATTAACCCACCTTCTAATAAAAAAGTCTATATATTGGTTTGTACAGATTACATGACCAAGTGGGTAGAGGCAAAATCACTCATCAGGGCCTCAGAAGAATTTTTCTTAGAATTCTTGTTTGAAGATATCTTTGTTAGGTTTGGAGTTCCCAGAGAATTAGTAACTGATGGAGGACCCCCTTTCACATCACATAAGTTTGAAGACCTACTCAGTAAATATCATGTTTTGCATAGAACAACTTCTCCATACCACCCACAAGGTAATGGCCAGGTGGAAAGTACCAACAAAGTCATAGAAGCTATTCTTACTAAGACAGTGAGGGAACATCGTAAGGATTGGTCTGACAGATTGCATGAAGCTCTATGGGCTTATCGAACTACTTGGAGAAACACAATTGGTTTTTCTCGTTATGAACTGGTATATGGAAAGAGCCATGTTTTTCTGATTGAATTCAAAATTAAAACCCTAAGAACTGCATCAAGACTCAACCTCGACTTGACTATGGCACAGAAGGCCAAACTGCAGCAGCTCAATGAGCTAGATGAGAAGCATTTGGATGTTATTCATCAAACCATAGTGATTCAACAGCAAAGAACAAAATGGCATGACCAAGTCATCAAGAAGAAATTGTTCAAAAAGGGATATTGGGCTCTATTGTATGATTTGCGCTTTAAATAATTTCAAGGTAAGCTGCGAACACGATGGTTGGGACCTTACGAGGTAGACACTGTTTTTTCCAATGGGACAGTTAGGTTGATCACTATAGATGGATCCAATACACAGTTACATGCAAATGGTCATCGCCTATGTCTGTATCAGCGTCCACTGTCCAAGGCAGAATTCAAATCTCGATGTACAACTGATACAGGTTATCAATTCTTAATAAGAAAGGAGCTTGCTCCTTCCCCTTTTGAACCTTATAACTTTTTCTTTCAATAAAACCTTTTATATAAATAAACGCTGCAAATTTGAATTTCTCTGTTTTTGTCTAAAATTTTTATGTTTCTTTGCTATGCTAATAAATTCAGCCTAGAAGGGTATTAGGCAGTTTCTTGTGTGCAGATAGATTGATGGAGTACAATGAAAGGAGTCAAACGATTAGTTTTTGGAAGTTGAAAAACTTCCTAAAAACTAAGTGATTTTGTGTTCGACCGAGTTACATGTTGTTACACCATTTTTGTCGAGTTACATGTTGTTACACCATTGTTCCGCTAAATTGGTCGAGCTACCTACTGCTACACTTAATTCCACCAGTTCGGCCAAAAATACATGCTGATACACCCACCGCTACTACTTCTTTCTGCTATTTTGCATATCACTTCACCCATCTTTCGCATTTCTGTTATTTTTCCCATGATGAAACACTATTGTTTTGTCATTTCCGTTGTTGTCTTTTCCACTCTCTTTGACCAAAAAGGCAGCTTCATCATTACGCGATGCCACATATGTAGTTTTTCCAGCTGATCAACCAACGAAGGGACTCCAACTATGCTTCACTTGTCATATTATCATTTCCCACGTTCCAACGCTATCTCTCATCATTGCAATCATTCCACGCGGATCAGATGGAGATTGGATAGTGCACTTATTTCGACAAATCGGTTCGTGCAGTAAGTTATGAGGTATGTGACTAATCCTACGTGTCAAAGTGATGTAAATGTGGAAGAAATATTTAATGCTTACCTGACGATTTTCCTAAATTCGTTGAACCATGAGCCAATCTAGTTGGGTGGGGAGAAAATCTACGGCGTCATAAAATCCCATTTTATAATCACCTCTGCCACCTTTTCAACAATGCTTATTTTCGTTGAGACACTGTGTTATTTATGCAATCCTTGTTCGAACTTGTTGTGTCTCTGGTTTAGGTGTTGGTTTCTCCTCCCTTGTGACTGTTTAAGACTCTAAAAACGATGTCATGGGAGGATCAGTTGTGAGGTATGAGCCGAAAAATCTAGACGTGTTGTTGCTACACCCAGATGTTTACCAAATTTTTCTACAGGCTAGATGGATTCCTTATTTCAAGACGTTGTAGATGTTTAATGAAGCAGAGGTGTTGGAGTTCAATCAAAATCTCACAGAAGGGTATTCAATGGTGAGCGGGGTGAGAATTCCAGTGACAAAGGAATCCGTAGTTGTTGTGACAGGGTTGCCTAGAATAGGAAAAAGGTGGTTTAGCAGAAAATCACATCTTCCCAAAGCAAAGCAAGATTTTCTCGTGAACGATGAGCGAGTGCAAACCAAGGGTCGAGGTGTTGATGTGAATTCCTTACCAGCACCATGGGGGGAAGTCACAGAATTTATAAAAAGGTACATTACCTGTGAAGAACGATACCAAGTCGTTTATTTTTTTGATTTCATCATACTGTCCCCTTTGCAACATCAGAAATTAATAAACATTCCTTACTATATTCTTCAATCTTTTCATAATATGGCTCAATTCGTCAAAAGATCCAAGCATCCCATGAATTGTCTTTCTAATCATAGAATCATAGGGTTGTCAATTCATAGATAAATGGGACTTCCTCATGACCTCTTACCTGAATTGCTCGTGCCACTTACTGTTCCTATTATTACAGCCAACCCAGACCAGTCAATTCCTGCGCCTGCTATTATAGTTGACCCAGAACAGTCCACTCCTATGCCCTCGACTGCACCAGCAGTTGAAAGCCCGACTGTAATTGCCCGTAAGTCAACTTTGAATACCAAACGCAAAATCAGAAGCACCTCTCACATTGCTCAGAAATGCCTCGATAGTGTTCAACCAGAAAAGATAAACCCTATTGATATAGATGTGATTGAGCCTCACGAGCCTCAGTCCTTGGCTGCAACAGAGGTTGTTAAAGAACTCACTCCTACTCTGAAAGATAATAAAAGGGAAACTCTTGCCTCTGTTTCTACTTTACTGAGAAAGAGAACTCAGTCAGAATGGTCTATTGTAGAAGGCGTTCAAACCCCTATTGTCCCTGCCACTGAATTGCCTCAGAGAATAAAATGTCAACCCAGAAAGAAATCTCAGAAAGGTATCAACAGAGTTGTTGTGATAGAGTGTCCTAATTTTGTTGATCCTCAGGCACTCCCAGAATTTGACATCACTAATACAAACCTAAGTGAGTGGATAGATGATTTTATGGAGGTACGTATTCCAAGTTTCACCTTATGCAAGGAATTTCAAGAAACTATTTTATCATTGCAGGAAAAAAGTCAACGAATTGCACCAGAATCATCGACTCTTCTTGATTATTCTATGCATCACTCATCAGGTGACGATGTATAGATATTACCCGACCCCAGCATCCCAGAATTTCCTCCTTGTATGGTTTTCGAAGAACTCCCTCCTTCTCCTAGCCTGATTTTCGAAGAACACCCTCCTTCTCCTAAACCTAAGAGGAAATCTCATGTTTTTGTCTCTACACTACCTAAGAGGAGAACTAGGTCAACAAGGCTTGTTGAAGCTGCAGTAGGATGGACAAATATGGAGAAGGCAGTGCCCATTCTTCGCCCATTATCCTCAGATATTAACAACGAGACTATTACACAAGAACCAGCCTCTTCCCCAAACTTAGATGTTACACAAGAACCAGCTAACTAGGAAGAGATTGTCACACAAGAACCAGTCATGCCAGAAGTAATTGTTACACAAGAACCAGTTACAGCACCTAGAGAGGATAATGACGATGTGCCACTTGCCCAGCTATTTTCTCAGATTGAAAAGAATATACAGAGTACAGAAAATGCCAAAATCACTGAACTGCAGATGGAGAATGACCGTCTCAAGGCAGAATTGGATTCCCTAAAGAAGGAACTGCAGGTTGCTCGACATAGAGACCCAGAAAAGCAACTTTGGATGTATTAGCACAGAAATTCGTTATTGTAAATGAAGATAGAGAGAACATGTGCTATGAATGTGGTAATATTTACTTTCAGGCATGGTATAAAATAGTGCAAGTACCAGTCACTAGTCATGCTGAAGCACCAGCCAATCCCCCAGTCAAGACAGAATATGACTTCATTGTTCCACAAGAACCAGTGAGACAGAGGAGATCTCAACATATTAAAGTAGTTGTTGGTTTACCAACAGCTTTTACACAAGAACCTCTGTTACACACTCAAACTAATTATGTTCTTACAGACAAAGTAACAAAGACAGATCTTTGAAACAACAGATGTTGGGGCTACACACAGGATTTTCCCATACTTAGCAATTTGTCTTAGCAATTTACATTGGATGAATCACTCTCCTAATTCAAAGTCAGAGTAAGGCTTGAATGTGTTTTGCATGAGGACATGCAATGTCTTCAGTTAGGGGGCATGTTAGGACCTAGAAATGTCCCTTTTTCACTATATCTTTTGCCCATTCAACCTTATCATTTCTATAATAATGCTTGTTATAATGACTACTAAGACCCTTTTTCCCAAGGTATGATTCATTAATCTTGATTTTATATTCTTATTCACTTAACATGTTTGATTTGTATCGTTTCTCATATCTTACCCATAAATGCTCAACTAATAATCGAAATGTGTAGATTAATGAAGAACATCCAAATCTTGAGGAAGATCGTTGTTGTTACACCAGTTGTCACAATTGTGCGCTAGTTCTGCATGTTGTTACATGACTACAGCAACTATGCACTTTTCCTGGAAGTTGTTTACAATGAATGACCATCGATCCTTGAAGTTGTTACACTTCCTGCAACAGATGCCCACCGATCCTAGGAGCTAGCCTATCATGCAAATCTGAACCCTGAAGGCTGATCCTCAAAGTTGTTACATGTTTTGGTTCATGTTGATGATAAAGATCATTTAACAGATTTTGTAACGATAATAGATCCTATATATCATACGAATAGCTTGAGAATCTCTGATTCTCAAGGTTGTTCTGAGTTCGTTCAACTGAATAACTCTGCCTTTAAATAGCAGATATTTTGTAATCATTGGTACCGAAGATTAGCTGTGGAACAGAGAGTGAAGAAAGAAGCATATTGTATCTGAACCCATTTTGTGAATTAATAAATAAGTGAATTGAGTTTCCTTAAACTACTGTAGCCTATCTTCGAGTGGATTCAGTGAGAAGGAAATGGCCCACCTTCCTCATAGACTCCCCTATGTTTGTTGTTTTAGATTAACTGCTTTGATTTGAATGATTTATCTGTTTAGCATTTCTAGTATGCATTTGTTGTTACAGTCAGTTCCTTTTTGTTAAATGTGCATCAGTGTGTCTCATGAGAGTTAGAGTAAATTGTTTGATACTGCTGGAGAATTACTTTCCTTTTCTGCATTAGATTAAATCTCTGTTTTCAAGAAAAAAGAAATAAAAGTGTGGATTCCCTTTCTGCATTCAAGTAGGTTTCCTTTCAGTAATTAGCACAGAGTTTTCTTCTACAAGAGTAAAATAGAAAATTAGAATAGATTAGATAATCCAGGATTCTTATACACTCATCAATTTAGATTTCAAATGTGATTTCAATACTGCAACAGTAGATTAGAACTCCGGCCATGTCAACAAATTGTGTTAGTGTTCATCTTCTCAACTTTGTTTCTTTTAGTTTATCTTACTGCAATTCGATTAGTGTTTCTTTCATAATCTAGCATAGATTGTGCACAATTATCTTGCAATAACAAAACTTCCCTGGGTTTGACAATTTATATTGAACACCTTGATTGTGTATTTATTTAGACAATTAAAGTTCCCAACACCTTGCAACAGGTATAGTCATGAAGAAAATAAACAATCAAAAAATCAAAAGCAACAAAATAAATGTATTCAATGATAATCAAGAATAAAATCAACCAAAGAGATATGGAAGATCTCCCCAGTATGGTCGCCAAAAAAAATTTGAGGAAAATATATTAATTTATCTTACTCAAGCATTTTTTAATCTTGCTTGGCTAAGGAAAGATAGTAGGGAATATTACCCTATGTTTATAGCCTCAAAAAATGTTTCCCAATCCACAAGTATTAATTACAAGGGCTTAGGCTGATTTTATTTAAAATGAAAGATTGTTGCAAAATATAATATTTTTATATAATTTTCTGAAAATAACATATTGCAAAAGTAAAAGTGGAGATCAAAAGAAAAAATATCAAGTCACATATTAACACAGATGAGACAGAAAACTTAGATATCCCGGATGAAAATCATACAAAAGGACTCTGACAAGAAGTAAAAATTGAACTTTAAAATCAGGATCAGCTTGCCACAGACTGTTTCCCACTTGACTCTGCACAATAGACTTTATCAGTCATGAAACTCAATTCATAAAAAGACAAGTCTACACAGACTATCAAAGATAGATCAACACCTATGAAACAAGCATCTGAATGATATGGTTCATCCTTGAACCTTGTTGTCTACAATAGGACCCTGCTGTCATAAAAGAGAATTAGGCTTTTAATGAATTGAAGAATGAATCAAAATTGTACTATCTCAATAAAAATCAAGAGCAAACCTTAGTATGCTTTCTCCTTCTATTCTCCCCTTGTTCTTCCTTCTCATTTGGCTTTTATGCATTCCGAATTACTTTAATTAATTCTCCTACCTTATTTAGTTAAATTAACTAAAACTCAACTAACTTTTAGTTTAGTGGGAGAATTAATAATATTAATAATAATAATAAAGGGTATTTTTATTAAATAATAACAAGTAGGTGGGACCCCTTGTGACTCCCTTTTATTCCTTAACAAAAAAAAAAACATAATTAGACAATCAATCAAACACATGCCTCATTGTGGCTCCCATAATCATTTCCATAATTTGAAATTTAAATATCAGAGATATTTCAAATTATATCCAAACATACAAATATCCATAATATCCAAAAATATCTTGTTGTCCAAAACTTTCAGCAGTCCATTGTCTTCAACAAAACAATTATAAACACATAATCAAAAACCATATTTGACACTTTGAGAGACAATTTTTCCTTTGTTGTTGCTGTCTCATTTTGACTTCCCTGATTTAGCCTTAGGTTGGGTAGAACCTTGAGGCTTGATCTCACTAATGATATGGGAGCAGTCATCCCTTAAGTGCATACGGGAGGATATTGACTTGGTTGAGTCACTCGAAGGAGAGGAGGGGCCAGCAACAACTTTACCTTTATCATGCACATGGTGGGCCTCATTTTTGAGTCTTTTTCTTGGGTGGGAGGACTATACAGGTGAGTGTGTAGGGGAAATCTAAGAAATTGGGTTTACAGTTGGAGGAGGAAGAGGTAATGACAAATTTGGCTAGCCACAATGGTGGGAAACTGTTGGGTGAACAATCTCTTTCCATCCATCATTCTCAGGAAATTCAGGATACAAGTATACATGGGGAGACACAGGGATACCAGGAACATGTTGGGGCTGGAAGGGAGGCCTCTCTGGTATAGGCTGGACTATCCCTTGTCCAATCCAATTGAAAAATATAGCTTGAAATATCTTGTTTAAATCTTGAGGATCGACATCAAAATGTATTGAGAATATGGGCCTTCTAGGCCCTCTGTTCAAGTTTCCTCTGCCCCTATTATTTCGTCCATGACTTCCTATACTAAAGAATCTCATTCTGTATGCATCAATTATTAACAACTAGCTCTAAACAAACCATACATGACATTTTCTTAATATGAAACAAAGTTTGGCTCAGCAATTAACATCAGACCCATGCAATCCAATCCATAGAATTTATTTAATAATTTTCAAATGAGCAAGGGGTGAAATAGGGTTCATGGGATATCTGGGGGGATTTTAATGAGCGAAAAAGTGATATCATGACAGGGAATAAGAACACGATTACTGATCGAAAATTCATTAAGTAACTGACTATGCAACAATACCAAAACATATTAGCTGTCATTTATCTCTGTGTCATTTTTTTATCACTGTCCTACAGAGTTTTAATTTAATTTTAGGGAACAGGTTGTGCAAAATGAATTGGGATCATGAGGGGATTTATAATGAGCTAAAAAGTGAGAAAATGAGAGGGAATTAGATGGATATTGTTCATAAAACAAATTAAATCAATCAACTATCATAACTCTGTTTCAAATTTAATCCAAAGAATCCACTTCCAAGACCAAAAACATTTAACTGTTATTCAATTGCATACAGATTGCTTACTGTCTTCGTTAAAACAATTTAACTTCCCAAAAATCTTCAATCTATACCAATATGTGCATTTATATAATGACTATGCAAACATTTCCAATTCGACAGTAACAATATAACCATTTGAACCACAATACTGCATGTGCTAAAGTTGATCTCTTATTTTAAAATAAACCAAATAAACACAGTGATCCTTGTTATCTATGTCCAACATTCCTCCTTGGCAATGAAACAATAATACACCCAGGATAAAAAATCAACAGTCAATGTCCTCTAACAAAAATCAGGCCCCATTTAAACACACATAGGTATTTTAAATCTGGGCAGAACCAAAGAACGTTTAATGCATCAATCATACACACAAGTCTTCAATCATATAATTAATATAATCTTGAATCGACAACAACATTCAACCAAAAAAATGTAACCCTGAGCTTGATCTCCGTGTGCATCAATATATACAAACTTCCTTTTAAAAAAATCATAGTCTGCAAGGTGATTCCCATAATATGTATGAAGAGAACATAATGATATTGCCACACAGGTATCAACAATATAATTGACATAATCATGATCGAGCTTGATGAAAAAATCACTCACACAGGCGCATTCTTAACTTAAATGTAATCATGATCATGCTAGGATTACACACAGTAATAAAGACCATAATCGACTAGAAGGGCAGCTCTCGGGTGGTAGGTAACCATACTTTTCTTTTTCATTCAAACGAACTCATCATAGAGAGGACACACATAGATTCGACCAAGAGATGGTTTTTGAAGTGAGGGATCTCGTGCCTTTAAAAATTCCACAATCATTAAACTCAAAATCTTCACAAACCCTAGGAGGCGCCCAAGGAAGGTAGAAGCAAGTCAGACTCCAATTTGGGCCCTTTAGAATTTAAATGCAGAGAGGTAACAAAAGTCTTCTTGACTTTAGGAAACATAGAGAGTTCATAGTATTTTACATCCTCATATCCATTTACCACCGAGTAACAACCACAGGCCATAATTATAACCTTGAACGAATAAATAGCCATGCTCTTTAAAAAACACCACAGTCCTTCAACTTATAACCCCAAGATTTTGACAGAACCATAAGAGAATTCCCGAGTGGAGAATAAAGCAATTCGAGCTAAACAACCCAGACACACACCGATTCCTCTAAAATGTTTTTGCAGAGAGGAATGAAGGTTAATTTAACAATGAAGGGTACTCAAAAACACAGAGAGACCATGTCTCTTTCCAACACCTAGGAGGTCGATAACTTTAGACAATAATTGACAGTGAGGCCACACAACACAACATTCATCATTAAACAGAGAGGAGAGGAGAGGGTGTGGAAACTCTTCATGAAAAGAAGGCCAGAACGCAACTCGTATCCATTGATACATACACAATCCTCTATTAAACATTCTAGGCCAACCAAGATTGGACTGTGAAAATCTTTCAGTGAAATGATAGTGAAGAACAAGCCATCAAACACTAGCTTGGGTCTTAGACAAAAGAACCACACCAACTATCGACAGTTTCATTACAACTTGGATAAAGAATCACGACAATGAATAAGAGGGAAAAAGAGTTGGCAGCCACTGATACATAGATTGGTGGTTAAAACCCCTCAACAATAAAACTCAGATCTTGTTGCACCATTGTTACCATTTTCCATAGAGAATCATCATAAGAAACCAAGTTGACCGAGTCAATAACCAATGCGCATAATCTACAATCAATAACACCCATACTTCAGCCAACATTTCACAGTAATCACAGAGAACTCATAACACAATATTGACATTCAGTCAAAAAACTCAAGAAAACACAGAGCCCATGAAATCCTGAGCCACCATTTGATTCATAATACAGAGATTCCATCATGGATGGAAAGAAAAGATCCATACCTGTGAGAAAATCGCTTAAATGACGAGTTGGTCGAGTTTTCCCTTTCGAAACATGAAATTGCAGAGCTTCCACAACAAACATAACAACAATGCAACTATGCTAGGGTGGCGGGCTCCAGGGAGGTTTGGAGTGATGTGCAGTAAATGCACATCACTTCCTCACCTGGCCCTATTCAATTCCATGAACTATCCAGTCCATCAACCATTAAATTCAACCATATAACCAATACATAATTCAATGCCATATCCATCGTAAAGATATGATACCATATCTATTGTATAGTGCACCACCCGAGACATATCATAACATACGTTAACCTTACCATACGTGACTCCATACAACTCTTTAATAAAAATTGCATAATCCTTTAACCAAAACACATAGTATAGTAGCTAGGTCCACCATGTCACAAAGGTTTATACATAATCTTTTTTCCATAGCTTTAGAACTTTTCCATAGTTTTTTCCTCTTGTTTTGATCAAGCTCCCATTTTATTGATTTTTTGCATAGATCATATATGGATTAGTAATCAATGTATGGATTGGTAATCAAGGTTATAACATAACATAACATAGCACATGTAAACAACATGATCCTCATACCCATGGAACTTATCTGTATCGTAAGTAAATACCAACAACATTTAGCAAGAATGCATCAACCACCCATTTATCACATCAAATGAAACCAAGACTGCATCATCAACTGTATAGGACTATGTAGGCAACATCATAACAACAGCAACATATAAGTGTAACATGTCTATCTTTACACCTCTAGTCTACAAGGGGATCCCACCTACTAGTTAAATATTATTATCAAATATAAATAATAGTGCTTAGCAATCCTTTGTGGGCAGAATTCATCATTACGATTTCAATCGTCAACACACCTGAGAAAATTTCAAGACCATGTCTTAAGAAGGAAAACATGAGTGGAAGGATCCTTCTCAAAATCAATTGAACACTAAATATACAATGCCCCATAATTCACCTATGGTGGGGTAGAGTCCACCCAAATAATAGGAACATATAATGGGGTAGCATGGTTTAAATTTGAATAAGGATGGTGATTATCATATGCATGTTGATCAATAGTGACAATGTTTTTGTTGTGAGCAAAATGCATCACCTAAAAGAGCATAGACACCACAACATTCATAGAATATACATAATCACACCCAATGAGCATATTGAAGTCCAATGGGCCATGCACCACTATCATATTAACTATGACAATATTCCTGCCTAGAGTGATAGGAAACTAAGGAGGAATCACCAAAGATTTACTAGGTACTAATAAAAATCCAACAAATGAATGGTAGCTAAGACAAGCTTGGGAGAACCCATAACTTGCCAATCCAAGGAGGATAAAATGCTTGTGGAGGCTCCTTCATATACTATGAAATATCAATAAATTTTATATGAATATACTCAACCCTTATTTGGAAGGGTACAAAAGAAGGAAGGTGAGGCTCAACAACATTATTCCAATCAAAGGAAACAATCCTACAACTTGTAGGGATCATACTCAAAGTGAGTGGAATTCCCCCTTGTTCAAAAAGTTATGAACTAGCATTGAAGAAAACATGGTCAGTAAACACATCACTCTCCAAAAGAAGAGTGGGATTGACTACAGATTGCATTGGCTCGACCACTTCATCAACCAATGGTTGAATAGGTTGTTGGGAAACTAAAGGTGGTTTAGGAGAAAAAGATCCTTAAGACAAGGACCACGCTCTTTTTACCTCTATAATAGTAGGGAAAAGGAAATCTCCCTTGCAAACTTTACAAGGGAAATTGGGCTTGCATATTGTTCATTTAGATTTCTTATAAATATCAATGCCCCCAACATGACTTGCATTCACTATTTTCTTTCCCACAACATGAATTGCAGTGGCTAGTTTTCTATCTCCAAATAAGTTGTACTGGTCGGTAAATTATCTCTTGTATGACTTGCAATGACTGGTGTCTCCCCCCAAAAATGACTTGCATTGGTTGGTTGATTGTCCATAGTATGACTTGCAATGACTAGTGACATGTCTCTATCATGAATTGTAGTGGCTAGTGACTTTTCCCTTTGTCTTCACTTATTCTTCTTATTCTTCGTCTTTCTATTCCTTTAAGACTTCTATTTACTAAGAGATAGACTTTCATCAGATGAGGTAGAAGGAGGAGAAACGGATTTCATTGGCAAAGAAAGTAAAGGGTCGACATCAATTCGGTGTTGTTCACATAATGTGTTTATTTGAGAAGTCTCAAGAGAATTTAGAACAATTGAAGTGGACAAAAACCAAACTAATATCCCCACAAACAATCCAATAATATTCAAGGTGGCCATCAATGGGGTGCCAATGTTTCCAAAGAAAGGAGAAACACAATAATTACCCAGTACATAATCACTCTCATTTGGACACAAGGATAAATGAAGAGATTATTTGGACACCAAGGTTTTGAGGCAAGCCAGTCAAGATGTTAACATATGGAGGAAATGCCCCATTCATCGTGTTTCCCATTCCTAGGAAATGATTTCTTACCTTCAACATTCTGAAAGTCGAAAAATATTCGCTTTTAGGAGATGGAACAAATGTAGGGATATGTCCCCCTCCATTCATAAAGGTGGGGAAAGGAGTAGATGAAATCCTTGGAAACATGTTAACATTGGGGAATATTGGTGGTTTACTAGATACAACATTTAGCATTCCAATATATTTGATCCCAAACGAGAACATATCATCACCATATGAAGTAGAGGGTTGAGTCCCAATGCCACTATTAGGAGTTATCATGGGATGGAAGGTACCTCCACTTGAAGCTCCATAAATGGATGTGAATGTGCTTATCAAAGGGATACTTGGAATAAGAGGATTAACTCCTCCACCAAAAAAAATCAATGTGGGGGTATGGGTGCCCCCAAATCCTAAAGTATGAATGAAATTATCCATCATATGTCAGTAGTAAATAAATTTCAATTTTGGAATGTGACTTCGGTTATCAAAGTTACAAGCATGCAAAAGAAGTAGACTATGAGGAATGGTGAGGGTTGGATTTTTAAATTTCCAAATATGGATCGATAACATCTTCAATCTCAACAATATCAAGATTTATTTATGGAGGAGGAAAAGGAACCCTCCTAGGAATAGGCACATGACTATCCAAATCCTTTAAATACCCTTTGGTCGATAGTTCTTCCTCATTAGGATCTCCTCCCTTGCGGGATTATCCTACATAGTTTGGGTCTCTTCTTCTAGATCATGTGGATGAGAGTTATTATTATCAAGCCTTCACCTTTGAGGAGGTGGCTCCACACTTTCTGAAGAAATACCCCAAGTAATTTTAGACCAACAAAGTGGTTGGTCAGCCACTTTGAATCATAGATTCAAAAGTGACAAAACATAGACAACTTAAGGATAAATAGAAATCAAAAAAGAAACACCCAACTAAAAGGTTCCTAAGATAGATCAAAAAGAAAAACTACTCTCCTAAAGCTCAATCCAGATTGATCAGGACCTAGATCCAAGATAGTGAAGAGACAATCAAGGTGAGGGAGAAAATTATGGTAACCCTCATGCAAAAATCACCCAATGTGCAGGTACCCGTGCAAAGATAAGCACCCACCAATGGATCTAAGATATAGATTATGCATTTGTTTCTCGGGTACCACAATCATTTCCCACTTGTAGTCACCCAGGCAAAGTTTCCTAGGAAAGGAAACTACAAATACCACTTCATGATTGATAACTAGGAGGAACAGTCATTGTTCAAGGTTTTGTGTATGGGAAGGGAATGTAGGACTAATTCCTAGACCCAAAGATCCAAGAGAAGTTGTGTCAATACAAGGAATTTCCACTTCAACTAAAACTCACGTACACGCTTAACCCAGTAATCCAAGTGTTAGGGGACAATCTAAACACTTGAACCAACTTGACCTAGTGCTTGACACTTGTTTTAAAGGATCTTTCTTGGCAAGTATCTCACATTACTAATGTATTTTTCACTTGTTAATCAATTCCTAATTTATTTTTCATCCTTGCAGAGTTTTCTCTCCAATCCTACACCATGGCTCTACAACTAGACTATGTTGGTTTCTCTAGAAAGAAAAAAGGTCTAGTTGAATTTAGATTAACTATTTATTTTAAGGGATAATGATTACTCAAGGAAATGGTAGTGCAACTAATGATGTTTTGAGACTCTTAATATCATAAACTTAAGAACATTGGAAAATCAATCACTTTACACATATTCTTCAATGAACTCGGTTTTTAACAAGCATAAAGCATGAACAATTCTTTTTTTTTTTAACTAAAACGATTAATTTTTTATTTTTTTTATTGATTATATATCGGTTGGGCTATGGCCTAAACAATCGTCATTACAATGATTCAACAATCCTTTTTTCTGAGGCATTGCATGTCTCTTTCTTTCATTGCCAAGGATTGAGGTGTTTCCAAATCTATGGGATAGAAATCCATGTAGGTGCTTGTTCATTTTTGTTGAATGTTCCTTGAGACAAGAGACAACCCATGTTTGCTTTTTGATCTGTTTTTGTGTTCAATCCTCGCGGGATGTGATAGAATTGGGGGTTGGAGAAGTCTTACAGCACATACCTTAGTCTTTGCAGAGTCTTGTTGGGCGTTGGGTTGCTGAAGTGGTCCTCTGAGATTATTGTTTTTATCAAAATTTCTGAATCCCCAAAGACTTGAATTTATTTAATGTCATTTTCTCACGCGATCTGGAAAGCTTTTAACAGCCCCAGGATTTCATTATGATTATTATCTCTCCGACCTAAACCCTAGCTAAAGCTATATTTCCTTTGTCCATCATAGGAGTAAACCACTCCACCTACCCCTACTTTCCCTGGGTTTCCTTTGGAGGCACCGTCGAAAAAAATCATTTCTTTACCTTGCTTCCTCCACCAATCCTAAAATACTGCATCTGTTTCTCTTATACGCCAACCTGGAGTGCTTAGAGGATGAGCAATGGTATTTTTTGTGTCTTGAGTTATAATATCTCCTAGCAAATTCTTTTCTTAGGGAAGGAGAGAGTTTTCGTCCTTGAGAGTGTGGTAAATCATTGCTTCTCAGAGAAGATCTTTTGATTTAGTGGCCACCGTCAAAGGGGAATGAAGGATGCTATTGAATATCTTATCGTTTCTTGCCAGCCAAATTTTCCAGCATAAATATTTGGGAATGGCCTGCTAGATTCTTTGCCAATTTGATTTTCTTTGCATCTCTTGAGGATATCTCGCTTTCCAAGAGGAGAAGAGGGTTGTGACTGTATTTTGTGATGGAGCTATGACATTGAGGATGTTGAGGGTGATGTTCTAGGCTTCTTGGGCAAATGGAAAATCCACAAACAGATGGTCCATAGTTTTAGTAGTGCTACAACACAGGGGGCATCTATGAGGTCCAACTATACCTCTTTTTATCGGGTTTTCTCCTGTCAGCGTTTTCTTGTGCATTAAAATCCAAAAGAAGAAGTTTACTTTTGGAAGACCAATCGGGTCCCATACCTTTTTTCATAGAGATGTTGATTCTATCATGGCTTGGGTAGATTGAAGAGCGTTGTAACCTTGTGATGCAGTGTGTCTCCCAATTTTTGCCCATCCCCATTTATTTGGCACGCGCAGGTGGACAGGGGCCAAATCAACCAGCAAGTTTATAAGCCCTTTGGATTTGTAGATGCACTGGGATTTCAGGGAGATCCCAATCCCACCAATTTTGTGTGGCGTCCCAAGTGGAAATGTCTGTCGGTTTAATGAAATCGCGCTGAGTAAGACACTCACAAATTTCTTTGATTTCTTCAGAATTTTTGAGTGGGGGATGGCCCATTATCCTGTCACTCCACATCAGCATTTTTTTCCCATTGCCAGGAATTCGGTACAGGTAGATTTGGAAGAAGTCTAACCCAATGCGGCAAAGATTCCAGATCATCGTTCCTTTGGTGGTATTTTCTACCTTTAAATTCCTCATCGAATTACCTTGGAGGTATTTTCTCCTTAATAATTGGCTTATTGGATGTCTGGAGTTTGAGAAGAGCTTCCAAATGATTTTTCCACATAAAGTTATATTGGCATGACCAGGATCTCTTATTTGCAAGCGTCCTTCATTGATTGGGCGTTTGACAATTTCCCAGTTAACAAGATGAAATTTCCTTTGGTTTCCCTTTCCTCCTTGCCACAGAAAATCTTGGATCAGGTTTGAAACTTGTGCCAAGATCGCCTTTGGAGCTAAGAGGAAGGATGCTTGATAGATTTATAATGAAGAGAGTATCATTGTTATAAGGATAAGCTTTCCTGTTGTTGTGAGGCATTGTCCTCCCCATGCTGCTATTTTGTTCTTGATTTTGCTTATAATGTATGTCCATAGCGAAGATTTATTGGTTCCCAGAATTAATGGGAGTCTGAGATATTTTATTTTTTCCCATGAGGCGTAGCTTGAAAATCCCAAGAAATGGGAAATTCGCTGAATGGTTTGTTGGTCAGCATTCCACCCATACACTGCACTCTTCTTTTTGTTGATGAGCTCTCTGGAAACTCTGCAAAAACTTTGGAGAATATTACTGAAGGTCTGTGCTATCTGAATGGAGGCTCCACCCAGCAAAAGGGAGTCGTCAGCAAATAAAGCGTGATTGATCGGTTCTAGGCCTCTCACCAGCCTAATGCCTGGGACAGTCTCGACTTTCTTTTCAACAATTATCTTTCTTCTTAGCGAGTCTTCCATTATGATGTATAGGAAGGGAGAGAGTGGGCAGCCTTGCCTTAGTCCCCTTGAGGCTTGAAGAAAATTAGTTGGCCTGCCATTTACTAGCGGGGCTATCCACGGCTTCTCTATGCAAGCTTTTATTAGATTAACAAATTCTATATTGAAACCGAAGGAAAGGAGGAATTTGTAAAGGAATGAGATTTTTACCCGATCGAATGCGTTTTCCATATCGAGTTTTATGAGCATCCCTTTCATGAACAATTCTTTTGACAGCCAAAAGAAAAATGCAATGCAAACACTATTTGTATTTTTTGCTCTTTTTAAACTAAAATAATGCAATCCTACTAATCAAACAACTTTAAGGAGAAATGTGACTGAAAAGCACTACTAGAGATGCAAAAAAGTAAAAGAGGAATGCAAAGACAATAATTTTTTCTCTTTTATTTATAAGTGAACCCTAAATGCACTCAAATAAGCACAAAAACATAGGAATACTTTACTACTTATAGACCCTACCCTTAAAAACAACAAAAATACTGGAAAAAAAAAAAGGAAGGAAAGAAGGGGGGAAATGTAAAATTTCAAGTCCTAGGAGGTACACGCACTTCCTGTGAGTGCAACCTATATGTGCATGCTCCTTTATTGAGAGATACACACATTTAAATGCTCTATCAATGAAAGAAACAAGTGTACAACCTCATATTTGGATAAAAAGCTTCATAAAAACCCTAAAATATCCCTTGAAAACTAGTCTACAACAATGCAAGCAAGACAAACATACAAAAACTATCAAAGAACCCTAAGAAAAGAAAAAAAAAAAACAAATAAAAACCTAATGAGAAAAACTCGAGGAGTTCTCCTTAGTGTATTTATTAGTTATGGTGCGGACAAAGATGTCCTAATAGCTAGGGTGGACTATAATAGAGAATATTTGAAAAACAACAGACCTATTTCTTTAAAATTTGTCTTCGACTACTTTTGGTAACTAACTTTCAATTAGAGGGAAGACATGCTTGGTCCTGACAATTGCTTGAAGACAAACCCCATGTGTTGGCCCTACTCCATTTGTCCTCGATCTAATCCAAGATCCAAGATTTGTACACATGGAAATGACAACCTTCCTCAAACCAATAGATAAAAACAAAAGCATGATTGAAATTGTTACACATTAAATTTACTCACTTCGATGGTGTTGCAAGTGTCGTCATTACAAGTGTCGCAAGTGTCGCATTTTTCTCACAAGTGTCGCAAGTGTCAGGAAAGCATACTGTCATGATGCCTATGTTGTGCCTATAACGACATGAGAAGGACACTTAAAACACCTAAAACATTTGATTTGGAAGAGGAGAAATGAGTCAGCAGTCTTACAAACCTTTTGCCATCTAAAAACACTCAAAAACTGAGTTTTTGGAGGGGATCACTCCCCTTTACCTCTTCTGGGAGCGCTGGCGCTCCCCCTTACACTGTCTAGGAGCATTATAAATCTCCTTTGGCCCTTTTGAGGGAGTGTTGATGTCTTTAGGAGTGTTGGCGCCCCCCTTAAGCCTACTGGGGAGCGCTATAGTGCTCTGAGTACCCTTTTGAGGGAGCACTACCTATTTTAGGCAACAGTTGAGTTGTTGAGATGAATGGGGGAAGGATATTTTCATTCTTAGAAGGCAGCTGAGCTCGAATCCCTAGTCCAACCATGATATTAGGGCAGATCCTCAACTGAAGGAGGCAAATCCTCAACTTCCCCAAGGTTATCTCAAGTGGTTAAAGCCTCTCCAAGGCTATATAAGCAAGCTTTCTCATGGTGAAAGAGGACTGAAAAGAGAGAATCACACCAAACTTATGATCTTATAAGTGGTGCTGGAAGAGGAAGAATTGCAAGCATGAAACCTATGATCTCATAGGAAACACATAGTGAACTGGAGGAGAGTAATCATTGAAGTTGTTGTTGTCCAGATTGTGGATCTTTCGAGCAAGGGTTAAGACAAAGGGGACTTGACGAAGCTGTCGCATTCACATCTACGGTTGTAAGCTACTTATGTCATTGTTCTCATTAATATGACACGCTTGGCCTGTTTCTTTCTAATTCGTGTTCAATTTCACATGAATTTGTCTCTTTAGTAGATAGACCTATTTTGGACTAATCTTGATAGAGTAGGAAGTAGTCGTACTTTGTTTGTCTACAGGGTTTGTCAAGGAGCAAAATATTGGAGCTCAACTCAGAGCGTGCAGGGACAAACATCGATAAAAAGGTACTTCTTTTCTCTTTCCTCCTCACACACTAGTCCACCTAGATCTAAAAAGAAGTCAGTGACCATGATAAGCACTTTCTGTCTTAGAGTTAAGAGTCTAGCTCTTTGAGGAGATCTACCTGTCCGCGGGGAGATTTTCCTTCAACAGAAATAACTAATTCCAACAAACTAATTAGGAGAGTTAGTTCCATAACCAAATGCAGATCGAGATCAACTACTAAAGGAGAACACTAAATTTGGGGGAGGGAAAGTAGAAAGATCTTCCTTTTATTGATGAAAAACAAAAATATACAATGTTATGTTTGATGTCTTTATATAAATACCTTCTATAATTGGTATCCAGGTTCCTCCATCTTTGGGCCACTCAATACTACTTCTAGACTATAACCCTTTTCCATGCAAAAGGTTGAGAAAAACTATGAAATAATAATACATTTTAGATCTATTATACACCTTGAAAAATGTGCCCTAAGAATTGTAACATTGTGAAATTAAAGTACATTAATTAAGTATTTATTCTCTTGGACTTCCAAATGAAATTGGGTTGAAGGGGACTGAAATATTATTGTTGTGATTTAATATTTCAAATCTATTAAACCTCAATTAAATAAAGTGAAATTTTGGAAGTTTCATTGACTTCCCCAATTCTCAAAACTTCAACATGACATTTATTTGAACACATGCCAAAAAAACATAAAAACTTAACAATCCAAGAACATATTATTAACCCAGAGCATAGAAAAGGGTAACCCAACCAATTAGAAATATAAGAAATCAATATGCCTTTGATCATAAACCCTTACACCTAACAACACTAAATCTTGAAGTGGACGCTTAGAGTTATGGGATAAAAATATGAAAAAGGGACCCTATATGTGTATATGGGTGTGTTGTAGGTTGACAAAAGTTTAAAGGAAAAAATGTTTAAGATACTAGAGGGGTTGAAACACATTGATGTTGTCCACTGATACAATTGAACATAAAAAGAAACATTTTTTTAATGGATTTGTTTTCTAAATATTTTTATATCTCATTTAATATCAAGATACCAATGAAATGTGGATATTACATGTTAATTTAATTTCTTTAAAAAACAGCTAAGTTACTAAAAAAAAAAGTTAATAACATCAACTATTAGAAATTAAACACAAAGATTATAGCATAATATGTCTTAGGGAAGATTTTAGAGAAGAAGGTATGGTAATACATAACAAAATATTTTTCAAATTGGATATTTTCACATGTTAATTTAATTTCAAGAT
>JZKD02S2348646.1:8820-21509 GCA_000966675.3 Picea glauca | reverse complement strand
AGAAATGTCTAATACATGTCTCTAATATTCCCCCCACCCCCACCCCCACATGATGGTGGGGTGGGAGGAATATTAGAGAAATGTCTCACCTCATATATGAGGGTGGGAGTGGACTGAGGGGGATATTAGAGAAATGTCTAGACATTTCTCTAATATTGCCGCCACCCCACCCTCACCCTTACCCTCATATATGAGGTGATAAATTTTTCTAATATTTCCCCCACCCTCATATATGAGGGTCGTATGAGGGGAATATTAGAGAAATGTATAATACATTTCTCTAATATTCCCCCCACCCCCATATGAGGGTGAGAGTGGGAGGAATATTAGAGAAATATATAATACATTTCTCTAATTTTTCTTATCACAATTCTTCATGAACTTCTTATTACACACTTTCTCCACTAAATTAGATTACATTTTCCACTCTCTCCACTAAATTAGATTCCTTTTTCCAGTCTCTCCACTTTTCACCAAATTATTATTCTCACTTTATCCTCACCAAATTAGTATTCCTCGCTTTCTCCACTAAGTAAGTTATTTCAAAAGGTTGTTTTGAAAAATAGCCTTTTTGAATCTTTTCCTCACCAAATTAGTATTCCTCACTTTCTCCACTAAGTAAGTTATTTCAAAGGGTTCTTTTGAAAAATAGCCTTTTGAAGCTTTTATTTTCCATCTCCATGCTTATGCTCTCCTTCTAAAAATAAAATTATCAAAATCTTATTTATTATATACCTTCGAATTAACTTTGATGAATCTAAATCTAATTTGATGAATCTAATTTTAAGTATAATTGAAACATTTTAGAATTATTTTAGATTTTTTTTTATAAAGTTGTTATTATTTTGTTATATTATCTTTAAAATCTAAGTTGCTAAGATATTTAGATACTCGAGAGTTAGTTAAAATTAATTTGGTTTAATGTGTTTTTAGGTAAAGTGTGTTTCTTTAGAATGTTTTCTCAATATGTATTTGTAATTAACTAATTTAATAGCCACAATATGTTCTAAATATAAAGTGATTCGACTACAATTGTTATATTGATTTGTTGTTGAACACCCGATTGGTCCATGATCTCTATTTGAAGAGTATGGAGGACCATTTGTTGATGACCAATTGTGAGAAACTCACATGTAAAATATTTTCCTTTTGCATTAATATATTACCTTGAGTGACCATGATGGATGGGGTTCTGCATTGTTTTCCTCGAGGGTTTTAACCATGTAATCAATTAAAACATGTGTGTTGAAATTTTATTTGTTTGTGTGAGCAGTTAGTTAAGGTGTTTAACTTGTGTAGAAATACGATGTTCATTGAACATTGTTGCAGAGCCCATGAAGACTTACTCCTGCTATTGATTAAGATCATAAACCTATGTCACTATATGCATCCAAGGACTTCTTGTTTATATTATTTTATGTTTACCCAAAATACAACCATTTTTATGAGATCCATAGGTATAATGTTTCATTATGGTTTTTATTTATACTGTGTTAATATTTCATCTTTTCTATCTATATTTGTGGTTTACTACCTTTCTGGTATATTATGTATGCTCTTTGTACTTTTTTCCATGTGTTTTATGCAATATTGACAAATAAAAAATAAAGAGAAAAAGTTGCATTTTTTTTGGTAGAGTAACCAAGTTTTAACCTAGCTTATCAAGTTTTAGATTGTTTTTCAAAATTTTACTTGTTTTTGTGTGTGTTTGTGTTGAAGCTTTTTGCAAGAAAAAAATATATTTTGGGGGAAAACACATACGTGAAAGAGTTTAAAAAATTAAAAATTAAAATTTAGAAAAAGAGAGAGAAAGGGTCATTTTCCTTTATAACGTTTGTTATATATTTTTCATTAACTCACTTGAATGAAATTTCATTAAATAAAAGATCTTGAGCTATTTTCATTCATTTATTTTTTTGAAAAAATTGAGTTTTTTTCATTAAGTTATTGTTTTTTTTTTAAGTTCATGGGATTTCACATGACTCTATTATAAAGTGAATTTCACTTAAATTATAAAAATGAATGATTATAAAGTAACTTTAATGTTCTTTTTAAAGTTACTTTTTGCATACAACTTTAATTTATAAATAATTTCATTATAAAAGTGTTTCTCACTTATTTTATAAAAGTGGGTCACTTATTGGTAAAAGTAGGCTTATAAGCAAAGTTAGATAAGGAATGAGAACTTTTTTTACTCGACAACTTCAGTGTGCACCTATCATCACGTAGGCCAACCTCTACCTACCACATGGCACTTTGGTTACTTTTTATGCATTTCTTAAAAATAGCATAACTTTGACATATAGAGTCTATTTTTAGTGCCCTTTTTTTAAGTTGTTAATTTTTTTGAGAGTTTTCCATCTAGAGAGTGAATTTCTACTTTTTGAAATCATATTACTAGCATATTTTAATATGGCTAGTCCAAACAATCTTCTACTTACTAGTTGAAACTACTTTTCATATAAATCTCATATGGAGGATGTATTATGGAGTAAAGGAATTTATTGGATTACCTTGGAAAAATACACTACTGATGCCTCAAAGAAATCAAAATGGAATAATAAAAATGACGAAGCACGTGGACTAAACGAAATGTCCATCTCTAGTGATTTATGGTTTCACCTTCAATGAGTTGACAAACCGGATGAAGCTTGGACAAAGGTGGAAACTGTATTTGGTAAACACATTGAGATTCGAGCACTAGCTTCAAAACCAATTAATTTATTTAAATCTTCGTGATTTCTCTTGCATTGAAGATTATATATAAGTGTTCAAAACATTTAGAATTTTAAAGGAAGAATGTAACATACCAAATAAGGATGACCAATGTATATATGTTATTCTTGCTAAACTTTGTAGTGCATATTCTATTTTTGTATCTATTTTTCACTCTATTAGAGAAGCTCTAGCAATTGCTTATAAAAAACCCACTCTTGAATATTTTTGTGATTCTTTTATTAAAGAGAAAAATAAGCTCTTGCATATTGGAGTGATCAACACTGTAGGTACATCTAACAATGACTTAGTGGCACAAGGAAAGGATAAATCCAAGCATCTGAAGAATCAACATCCTCGCAACAAGAAGAAAAACAAGGGTCCCAAACCCTCTCAACCAACTCCTACTCCAAATGGTGATAAAGAAACTAAATTGAAAAGTAAGAAGACTTAGAGACAATGTATTTTTTGTGGGTGAGATGGTCATCAAGAATCTAAATGTCTTAAGAATATGGAAACCTCATAAGTAGAAATGAAGAAGAACAACATCAATCTTGATTCTTCTTTTTCTAACTCTTCTTCTTATGGACATGCACTTTTTTCTTCTAGTTTTTTCAAATGAGTGGCTTACTAACTATGGAACATCGTATCATATGGCTAAAGATAAATCCATTTTTTATACTCTTAATGAATTTAACACCAAACAAATATTTGTTGGCGACGATAGATCTCTTAGTGTTGTAGGATTTGGAAAAGTTGAACTAGATGATGGTCATTTTAATGATGTATTATCTATTCCAAGTCCCGTGTGCAATCTTCTATTAGTATATCAAATCACTCATTCAAAGGAAGGTAAAACAATAGATTTTTCACCTCACCAAGTTGTAATTAAGGATTTAAGAGATCCTAAGCATGTCTTAGAAACTGGAATTGTTGATGATATTACTAAGTTGTACAAATTTGATAAATTTGGGTCATCATCTTTTCCATCAATTTTTATTGTGCATAGTGATGACTTGCGCAAACTTTGGCATGAATGATTTGGATATATAAACTATCATTCATTGCAGTAGTTATGTAATCACAATATGATGATTGGTCTTCCTCTCGTTTCTTGCAAATATGGTGTATGTGTCTGTTTTTTCTCCATAAACATCATTAGGACAATTTTGACAAACATGTCTTTTGGCACACCTAGACCCCCTTGTAGCATGTTCATAGTGATTTGTTGGGTTTGCTTCCATTTACTTCTTTCTCTAGGTTCAAGTACTTCTTAGCTTTCATTGATGACTTCTCCAAATGCACTTTAGTTTATTTCTTAAAACTTAAGAGTGAATTTTTTTATATGTTTTTGGCCTACAAGACCCTTGTAGAAAAACAATCTAGACATCAACTACAGAAGTTAAGAATGGAAAATGGAGGAAAATATGTTAGCAACAAATTCACAACTTATTGCACTACAAAAGGCATTCAGATGTGAGATACTATTACATATACACTATTTTAAAATGGTGTGAGAGAAAGAATCGAACATTAAAGGAAATGGAAAATTGTATGATCCAATATAAGAGATTATGTCCTCATTTTTAGTGGAATCCATTAAATGTGCCAATTACATAGTTAATCACACTCCCACAAAGAATTTTCAATATATAACACTAGAACAAACATGGCTTAAAATTAAACCAGATGTAATACATTGTCATGTGTTTTCTAGTGAAGCATGGGTTCACAGTCTTGATGAGAAAATGAAAGCATTATAGCCTAAAAGTGAGAAGCACATTTTTATTGGATATTCTAAAGATGTAAAATGTTATCAACTTCTTCAATATCATTCAAATGAAACTATTATTAGGAGATATGTTAATTTTTATGAAGGTCTCTTGACCTACAAGCCATCTTCGGTGTTTGTGCCATCTTCTATTCCCAACTTTTTTATATTAGTGATCCTATTCTAGTTTCTTCTCAGATGATAAAAGTGAGGATGAAAATCCACCTCCGTGCTCACCTTCCTCTAGTTGGTTCCATTGAGCATGAATCTTCACCAACACCATCACTTCCTATATGGGTCTATATAACATGAAGAGTAGTTGGTGATATTGTTTGTGGTCCTATAGATTAGCATTACACGTTCACAATTTCAATGAGCCTCCTCTCTTTTGGCTCAAGTTTTAGAGACTTATAATCCATAAACATTCGTAGAAGCTTCTGGACATCCATATTGGGACACAAAAATGAATGAAGAATATTTTTCCTTAATGGTGTGTAATACTTGGGATCTTGTACCTTTTTTGAAAGTAAGAAAACTTGTCAGATATAAATGGGTGTATAAAACTAAGCATGCATCAGATGGCCAATGTTGAAAGACATAAGGCTCGGTTAATTGCCATGATTTTCTCAAGTTGATGGGATTGAATATAATGAAACCTTTTCTCTTGTAGCCAAAATGAATTCCATACTCCTTGTCCTAACCCTTTCCAATTCATATAAATGGGAGGTCCATCGGATGGATGTTAAATCCACCTTCTTGCATGGGAATTTGTAGGAAATAATTTACATCGAACAGCATCCTGAATATGTTTAGAATGACTCTATCCTTATATGTTTCCTAAAGAAATATCTATATGGTCTTAAGCAAGCTCCTTGGGCTTGGCATGCTAAAATGGATAAATTTCTTCTTGAAACCAAATTTTGTAGATGTCATTTTGACCCTAATGTCTATCCCAAGAAAGTAGATAACCATATCATAATATTTTTTCTTTATATTAATGACCTTATTCGCAGTGATAGTGACCCCAAAATTTTAAACCATGTGAAATCCAACCTTAAGAAGAAATTTGAAATGACAAACTAAGGATATTTGCATTATTTCCTTAGCCTTCAAGTATTGCAAACCAAGGAAGAAATTAATCTTTCCTAGTCTAAGTATGCATCTGATCTTATTCGACTCTTTCACATGGAAGATTGTAAACCAAACATATCTCCCTTCCAATCTGGATTCAATCATGTTTCCACATGTTCTACACTCGAAGTAGATTCCACTGTATACCATCAGTTAGTTATATCCTTTTGTAATTGACTCTTACACATCATGGTATTTCCTTTGTTGTTGGTCTTATTTCATGATATATGAAAATACCCCATGAGATCCATTGGAAAGAAACTAAAAGGATACTTCAGTATATCTAGGGTATAGTTCAATTTGGATACATTAGAGTTCAGGGGGGACTTCTTTGTTGGTTGGTTTCACTTATTCCAGTTGAGTTGGCTTGATGATCAAAAGTATAATGTAGGTTATGTTTTTAGTCTTTGTTTTGGACCCTTCACTTGGGATTTAATAAGTAAGAATATCTTTCTCTTTCTTTAGCAAAAGTAGAGTACCAAGCAACAACTAATGCAAGTCAATAAGATATTTTTGGATTCAACAAATCCTTTCAAAGTTTGGATTCTAGCAGCAACACTCAACCACACTCTAGTGTGACAATCAAAGTGCCATCAATATCTCCAAAGATCCATTGAGCTACACATGCACTTCATCATAAATCTTATTCAAGATCATGTTCTAAAAGTGCTTGTTTTCCCTACACATGACCAAGTTGTAGACATTTTTACAAAGTCTCTTATAGAAGTGAATTTTTCCAAACTTCGATCTATTTTAGGGGTTCAAGAAGTTGTCATTAAGGGGAGATAGGCTCTAATGCCTCATTCCTTCTCCTAGTGTGTCACTTTTGTAAATCCTCCAATCCTATCATAAGTTTCTCTTAAGTGGGATGTTAGAATATTTAGACACTTAAGAGTTAGCTAAGATCAACTTGGTGTAATGTGTTTTTAGGTAAAGTGTGTTTCTTTAGTGGGTTTCCTTAGTATGCATTAGTAGTTAACTAATCCAATGAACATGATATGTTCTAGAAATAAATTGATCCCATAGTTCATATTCTCCTTAATACTAATGAATATATTGATCTATGACTTAACACTCAATTGGTCCATGACCTCTATCTAAATAGCAATGAGGGTCATTTGTTGATGATCGATTGTGAGAAATTCATCTGTAAAATATTTTCCTTTTGCATTAATATATTCCCTCAAGTGACTGCATTGGTTGGGGCCATGGAATGTTCCCTCCTTGAGGTATTTAACCATGTAATACATTAGTTTATTGATCTTTGATATATTTGTGTCAGCAGCCACTTAAGGTGTTCGACCTTTATGTAAATACCATGTTTATCAAATAAAAGTTGTTCACATTTTCTTGAACCTAAATTAGATAGTTCAAGGTATTTCATTGGATTGAATATGGAGCATAATATCCCAATCATATGATCCCACTCCTTTTAACTTGAAATATTAAAAAAATATATATTTGCAAAATAATATTTAGTCCCTGGATTCCATAGCACAATAATTACTTTGAGGCATTGTGGTATCAAAAAATGGCTCAACTTAAATCAAGAGAAAGAATGGAGGGAGTGGAGTCACTACTCGATTATTGAGGATAGTTGAACCTATAATAAAGTGAGGAAATAATGAAAATGAGGTACTATATTATGTTATTGAATATAAATTAATGTTCACCCATTATGTACTTCAATTAGGTTTCAAGGGTTTCAATGAGAATAAATAAATTTAGAACTAGAAAGAAAATATTATTCCCCTTCTAATTAACCATGTGTTTTAGCTAATGAAAATAAATAAACCAAACTAAAATGGAAGGATGGAAAAGGAGGGACTCTACCTAGGCTTGAGAATAATTGAATTACCTACTGAAAATACCCCAAGAATTGAGCCTCCTGCTTGCCACTACAAAGTTCTATATCTACTCGCAAAACACTTGGGCAACATCTCCAAAAACAAAGAAATATATACAATACAAGATCTACCCGAAAATAAAACAAAGGAATCTTGCTTATTACAAAATATCAAGTGTTCCCTCACTTATGAAATTCTCTCCTTGTAGCTAGTGTATTAGTAAACTTCCTTGAGGTGTGGTTCAAGAGGATACAAGGAAATGCTAGGGATGGAGCCAAGAAACCCTATACCAAAGCAATTGGTTCAATAAGACAGAAGAGCAAACCAATGAAGAGAGTTTACCTATGAGGGGAAGTCTCTATATGTGTAACACCCTGTTTCCCCCAGTTTGAAAATATAACTATATTGGCCAAGAAACTATGGAAAACTCAAAGGTGTGAATGTTTGATTTGATGGACCTTTGTTGAAAGGTCGATGAATGTAAATTATGTTATTTTAATAGAAAATGGATACGTGTTGCATGATTGTTGGAAAGGGGATGTGCTAAGAGAAACCATGAATGCTATGAAATAGATGGTGGAGGGGACCAAGAATGGTTGCGTTAACCTCCACCGAACCAGTACTTTGTTGGATTTAATTGCTCAGGATTAGAAAAACCCTCTAACCTGGGAATGAATTACAATCAGTCTAGTAGGTGGGAAGACCTCCTCAAGAGTTAATGAGGGGATGGGGTAGACCGCCCATCTGTAAGTCTTCCAAACCTGACCACAGACTGGGAATTCGGGCCACACGCAATCTTGTTGGAAAAGGAAAGAAAGGAAAGCATGGGGGTCAAAGAGGAGAATCTACGAAGAGTGTAGAGATGAGAGAGGAAGCTCTGGGATTTGAGGAAGAATTGTGAAAAGAGTGTGTTCTGATCACGGGAAATAGAGACTGACTTGAGAGAAGGAGAGTAACCTTCGTCCCTATCTATGACTGAGTCGGGAGAAGGAGAGTAACCTCTGTCCCTATCTATTTATGTGTCAGGAGAAGGAGAGTAACCTTTGTCCCTAACTTTTGTTGAGCCAAAAGAAAAGAGTCAATCTCAAAGCATCATGGTCTAGCTCGGGGTGGCCAATGGTAAATCCATTAGGAGTGACTGATCCTATGGTTGGGTGGAAACAGGCACCCCTTCCTGCAGTCGCATCACGTTATCTGGTTCTGATAAGTGTTTTCATACTCTATGTGTTGAATTGGTAATTAATGGTTGCATGCATGTATTTACATATCTGTAAATGGTTTCTGCATTGAAACCATTAAGTTATGTGTATACGTTGGCTTCCTTGAGAACTTATGATTTTGTTTTTCTCGTATGCTCCAGTTTAACTCTCGAAGGTGTTTTCCCCAGGGAGATACCTCACAGCTCCGAAGTCAAAGAAATCCTCTTGGCACTGCTACCGTCTCGGTAACCTCACGAGTTTACCTTGCCCTGTTTCAGAATTTAAGGTTCTTTTAATTAGGAAGATGCGTCCTTCAAACCAATAGCTTGAGAGACATTGAACTCGCACCCACGACCTTAACCAAAACCCAGCTAAGAGTAGATCTCATATCCAGAGAGTCCTCTGAAGGTCCATGTGACCTGGGGGTCTAGGAACCTTGCGCTGAGCCCAAAAGGAGCTAGTTCATAATGGTTTCATAGTTCGGGAGTTCGACGCCCTGGGATGTCAAAATTCACGATAGTCAAGGTTACCCGAACTCCCTGAGTAAAAAGAGTCATAGATGAATCAAGAACTTGACAGAGGAGATGAATGTGAGCCTTTCATCGGGAGGAAAACCTATCTCAGTCATCAGAATGACTCAAAGACCCACTAGAGTTAACAAATCAAACATCAGTCGCTCGATTAGATCGATGGTTGGAAATCATTGCGAAGTGCGGAGGTGAAATTAGCAGACGTGCTAGTTCATGGCCCCCAATCAACCAATGTCATTGATCTCATTAGAGATGGAATATCAACGACCACGATTAGACAGAGTCGGGTGAGAACTTCCCATATTTCGGAGATTGGGCCCTGCAATTGCTGTGAATTATCAATATGTGAATGGAAATCGATGGTGAGGAATCATTGCGGAGCGCGGAGGTGAAATTAGCGGACATGATAGTTCACATCTCGCAATTCACCAACATCATTTATCTCATTGGGATGGAGGATCAACGACCATGATTAGACTGAGTTGGGTGAGTACTTTTCTGATTGCGGAGATTGAGCCCTCCGATAAAGAGTGAGCATGTTGGGGCATCGCAATCATTGTGGACTATGGATCTAAGGATCCTTCAGGATCCCTCACTACCATTCGATCATGGGGATGTGAGTATTAACATTGAGATCATGTGGGAGCCCATGTGTTGAGTGACAAGGTTGCGAGGTGTCCCTCTCAGAGTGGCCTAATAACGAGACCCAAGGGACCCTTGAGCGGAAGTTACGAGCCGTAGATATCTGGGGTTACGTGGATACCCTCGGACCATCATATCGAGGTTGTGGTCAGCCCAACGTTGACCAACTCTAGGAGAATCTAAGTGTGGAGGAACGATGATTTCCGAAGGCCGGAGTCTCAAAGTCATCCCAGTTATCCGTTGGAAAAGGAAGCATGGCGAAAGATCTTCCACTTCAGAGAAAAGTCGCTCCGAGAGAAAAGCGGACTTGGTTAGAGAAAGAACTCCCGAAGGTCAGAGTGTTAGATTTCATCGGATCCATCCTTCATCAAAGGACAGATGTTAGCAGACACTTCATTTTGGAGGATAACCACTTCGGAGAAAGTGGGGTCGTGTGGATGGAAAACTCCCGAAGGCCGAAGTGTCAGAGTCCATCATGATCGTTGGATAGAGGAAGGCGTGTGTCAGAAGATCCAAAATTCTAGAAGGATTACACTTTGGAGGTTTGCGTTTGTGAGTACTTTGGAATTCGCCAAAGCATGAAGTCCCGAAGTAAATTAGAACCATTGATGTTTTGCAGATGCATGGCATAAGATCGTGCAGTCCAAAGACTTGGCGTTCTGGAAGACTTGAGGAGAGGTGTTTTGGAATTCGTTGAAGCCTGGAGGTCCGAAGTAATTGTGGGTCGTTGATCTTGATAGAGAATGGGGACCGTTGATCCTCGTGGCATACCCAAAAATTCATTGATTCAACAGTTCGGGAGATTGTGGTGTCATAAGTTGAAAACATCTGGAGCCCGAAGCTCTGAAGCACTGAAATAAGCACCTGTGGTATTAGCGTCTGGTCATAGCCCAAGGTCATATGAAATTGTAGATAGAGGAAAGGGGCTAGGCCTAGAATTCAAATCTGAAGGTCGAACACTAAATTCTTCGCTAGCCTGTGAGTTAGCCGAGGATCAAGCCCAGTCGTCGGATTGGTTGGTGGATGGATCTTTGCCATAGATTTAGGAATGTCGAAAGCTCCGAGATATCTGAGAACTCGGGATGAATCATATTGATTTGGATCCATATTTAAGTCACATGGCCCCAACCAATGAACACCCGAGGAGCTTGGGAGAGGTATATATTCCAGTTCTGAGCTCGGTTTTGAGCATGGAGACCATGGTTGGAAAGCTCTAGACGAGCAGAATGTGATAGAGACCCCGAATGGAGGATTTGATTTATTAAGGAGAACAAAATTTTGGAGCCCCTACCATGGGTGTGTTACAATATGGAAGAGGGTTGGAGGAGATAATTGGTCCAAGCATCCCAAAGATTCCCAAAGATTGAGAATGAAGTTTGGGATCTTTGAGTAACAAATCTAATAGAGATTCGACACTTCAGAGAATGATACAAGAGTTCTATAACACGGTGAAGAGAAGAGTACTTATAAAAAAGGAAATGAGACATGGTCATCAAGGAAATGAAAATTAATCATTGAGAAGAATCCTCATAACAAGTATGCATCCAAGAGTTTGGATAGTGAAATGCTAATTTACCAAGAAAAACATGACTTTTTTTTTTTAAACAAAGGGATCTATTTTTCCCATTAGTATAATACATGAGAGACAATGGTGCATCGGTTTGTATGACCAATGTATCAAAAGCAATGGATAAACCAATAAAGTGGAACAATTTGTTTTCCCAAGTAAACCCTTGTATGTGCCATGTTGGGTTCCATAAGGACTCACCTAGAAAAAATACACTTAATATACCTTACAGACCAATCGATCAATTAATAAAAAAAACAACTAATCAAATAATAATGAATTATTATGAATTATATTAGTCATAAACTTTACAATGTACTATAAAAAGATGATATCAATAAGATAACACAAACCAACAATGAACATAACAATAGCAACATGGTAACACATGATTTAAGTGGGAAACCCAAGTGTTGGGAGGAAAACCCACTATTGAATGGTGGACCTCGGTTCTATTTGTGGGAATTCATAAGCCAATATAACAGATAAAATAATCTCAATATCAAAGTGTAGCTAACCTATCCTACTTGGGACTAGGCCTTTGAATAACGGTTTGTTTGGCAAGGTTAGTCTTGATCAACCACCCTATCTAATGACCTTTTTTTTATCTTGTCAATATTGATCATACACCCCATTTATTACATTTTTTATCCTAATACTTTATGGGATTTAATGACAAGATAGATCATGTATTCTATTTATTACATTAGCTATCCTAATACTTTATGGTATTTAATGATAAGATAGATCATGTATTCTATTTATTACATTGTTCGACCCGATACCTTATGGAATTTAATTAAAAAAACTAAGGTGTGTTCAGACTCAACAGTCCCCAAAATATATATATAATAACATTAAAGACCTCTTATAGACATCTCTAACTAACTAAAGAATCAAATCAGACATAAATGTCAAGATTGATCCAAACAATCTTATGATTTTTTTTAATTTTTTTTAACAAGAACTGGGGAATATTGTATTAATAAAGACTAGAGCCAAGCTCATAGAAAAAGAAGTACATAATAAAAATAAATGTTCTTCAGTTTACAAACCCACGGAGGGTTACATATGTTAGAAAAACAGGATCGCGGAGCAATAAAATAAAACAAATGTGGAAATAAACACAGAAGATATATAATACAATAGAGACACAGATATATGTGGTTCACCCAGTGTGGGATACGTCCACCAGAGAAATTTGTAGGTCCTTCCTTTTTATTATCCAGCAAAATGAAGGGATACAACCTACAACACACTCATTTTAACTTCCTCTTCTTTATGTCA
>JZKD02S2348635.1:0-31275 GCA_000966675.3 Picea glauca | reverse complement strand
AAAACCTTCATTTAGGCCCTCAAAATGGCCCTAGAAGTTAAAACCTGCTAAAAATAGTAAATTGCCAAAATGGCCAGAAAACTGTTTTGAGCCATTTGGAAAAGGTGGGTGGCCATCGATATCCACCTGGATCATATTTGCTTGAGACTTTGTAGAGTGCCTGATCGAACCTTAGTGCTTGAGAATCTTCAATCTGTCAATTTTCACATGCAACTCTATGTGACTAATTTTCAGATATGAAAATTGATTCCTAGTGATCTAATAATAAAACCCTAGCTATTATCATTGAACAATTTTACACCGAAAATTATTGACTGAAAACATATGCATCGTAAGCACAAAGATCAAAGATGAATCATCAATACGCATGAGACACACTTTCAATTATGTAATCTTGTTAACATCAGAAATCTTGAGGGAAAAAATATCCCTCCCATCCAATACAATATCACCAAAAATATGACGACAACCTTGTCCTCCAAAGTCACCAAAATTGAGAATAACCTTGTTCTCCAATGAACATACAAATAAAAAAAACAAACCTCAACAATATCCCTGGGAATCTCCTCTGCACATGAATTTGTTGTAGACCACCTATACAACCGGATGACGTCAATTGTCAACTTGTATGGATATGTACCTACGCAAAAACTCAGATACGTGATTCACCAAGTGAAAACCCATGGACATACGCTCTTTTCTCCACTCCAAATCACATATACCCTATATGTGATTCGTCCTTCTGCAACTCGTGTATATACACGCTTCATCCTCCTGCAAATCATGTATGGTACAAAAAAAATTCTTTACACGTGCGACCTTATTTGCTCCTCCCTCTTGGGTCAGATTCGCCAACTTGCAGACTTCCCCTTTGTCGATATCAACAATCCTCCTAGCACAAGTGCAGACTCACTTATTCTAGCTCCATTATGTCTCCACGCACACTACATTATATGTGATGTCACAATGACCTCTCTTCTTTATATACAATCCTTAGGGGTCAACATAGAAGCCCCTCCACAAGTCAATATCAAATTAGTCTTCCCTTGTGGGTGTGAATCCCCAACACAATCCCACAAAGCCCATCATCAAACCCATGAAGCCCCCACTCAAATCCAAGGGGTTTTTCATAAAACCGAAAGTGTGATGTGGTGCCCACAATGATTCCCAGATGCCCAACACTTAGGGTCATGTGAGAATACCTGCTCGAAGCTACAAAAATCAACACACCCTCTTAGCGAGGAAGGTATTCTCACCACACTTCACAAGTGGGAATGCCTCCGGATGCTACAAAAGCATCAACACTCTGTCTTAGCAAGGGAGACATTCCATCCTCCATCATCACTTGGAAGTAGCTTTGTCTCTCGTACTAGATCCTCTACCACAACTTCCCTTCAATCCGTCTGATTGGTTGATCCCTCTATCACCAAAGAAAATCCTAGTCTCCAGTCCCCCTGACTAGATGCATCCTCGGTCACTGAAGAAAATCATGTTTTTTGACATGATCCCATCTTGGAAAACCTCTTGTTCCTAGAATCCTCATGCCTTTAACCTCCTGTCTAGCCATCTCAACCCATGACACCTGCCTGAAAGTCTTGGAAGATGCCTCTCTCTGATTTGGACTTGAACGTTGGTTCCCATTGAGTGTCTGACTCTCCCTCTAAGCCTCCTCACTCCCTTTGAAGTCAGACTCCCTATGAGCCTCCTGACTCCCTCTGAGTTCACACAACCTTCAGAGCTACCCGCTCCATGTCCACTGTCCTCTACACAGTCCTGGGAGGTTGCTCCTCCCTACTAGATCCTGAGGGTTGACTCCCTCTAAACTATGGCTCCCTTTGAGCCGATACTACTAGTGGGGCCACCTACCTCACCACTCGTGGAGCTACCTACTCCCTCAGTACCTGTGATATTGGTGGGGCTACCTGCCTCATCACTGGTGGGGCTACCTGCCTCACCACTGGTGGAGCTACCTGATCCTCCTCATATGTCTCTCAGCTCCTAGTGGTCACAACATGCATAGGTTGGCCCTCTCTAACTCTATGAACCATTGTTTATCTGAATCTAGATCCTCTGAACATAAACAACACATGTCTAACTCAAAATACTACTTGGTACCCCTTTCTCTCAATTTCTGAGACTAAGATAACACTCCTCTTGAGTTCTAGCACCCATAACACATTTGACACCCTCAACACCTCTCTTGACTCCAATCAGAATGGTATTATATTGGATCCTCATACTACATGCTTGAATCCCATGCCAATATCCACACACAAGTCTGAGCCAGTATCTATGAAAGTGTTAAACAACTCTCTAGCACATGTGATATGGAAAGATGCTCCATTATCCACCAACCAAGTCCCCCTACTAGAAATTGTACCTAAAAGGGCGGAGACCAACAAGATCTCCCTCTAGAACCTATCTACAACCTCATCAACCTTTGTTGTTGATGCTTGTTGCCTTCTTCCCCTTCCCCTTCGGTGTGGACACTATGAAGAAAAACAACCATAGTCATGACACTCAAATGATTTGTATCGTACCTGGACACCAACCGAGTCTCCCCCTGAACACAATCAGTCCATATCCTCTAAAAACTTGGAAACATCTCTCGTGCACAGATCCCCTGCACAAAAGGTTCCCAAAACCTGGGAATACCATCTCAACATCTAATAACACTTGTCCATCCTGGAAAAACACTACATAGTCCTTCTCCTCAATCCCTAAGCTTGAGCACACACTCCTGGCACCCATAACACATTTTCCACTCGCAACATCCCCCCTGAATCCATATGGAATACCACTGCTCCAGATCCCTATACTACATGTCTGGTCCTCCTACGAAGCTCCTCGTACATACTTGAGTTAGACACTGTGAAACTCATGAAAAAATCATGCGCCCATGTCATGTATCGGTGGCTCTCACTGTATAAGAACCATGTAATCCTCCAAGGAAAGCATCATGCTTCCCCAAGTCATGACTATCCAATGAAATTCTCTCCAATTCCATCATCTGAGTCACCAAAAACTCTATGTTTCTGCACATGCTACCATTGATCCTATGTCATCGTCTGAATAATGCCAAGTTACAAATGGACACTCAGTCTAGTTCACTCTAGACCTCCACAATTCATATCTACAGTGTCCTCATCCTCCTGGATCAAATACCTCATACATTGTCATACCTTGACAATGTGCAACTCTCCGGCCCAATGAAGAATCTATCTCATCAACCTATGATACACACAAAATTATCTTCTATGTACCAAAGCATCCAAGTTGCACCCATCGCAACTCATTATGACAAGTCACTGGAAGTCCATCCATAGGCTTGGTAATTTTCCACACACCATACTGTTGTGATCCAGGATCTCCGCCAATCCACAAGAACTCCCAACCTGCCACACCACCGAGCTGCAATAGTCCACAACTCCTCTCCTAGACAGTATGCTCCATGTCCCAAACCAGAGACCATCTAACTTGTTTCCGCCTACAACCATCACTATAGCTCCCTCTCAGATCTAACTCCTCATCTCCCTCGGATTTGTCACCTTTGAACTACCTGGAACAAAAACAAGAACAACACTCCTCCAATGTTGTATCCAAATGTGTCTCATGATGATCTCGTTCTATTAAGATCCCAAGCTTGGATACCATGTCAATTTTCACATGCAACTCTATGTGTCTAATTTTCAGATCTGAAAATTTATTCCTAGTGATCTAATAGTAAAACCCTAACTGTTATAACTGAACAATTTTACACTGAAAATTGTTGACTGAAAACATATGCAGCAGAAACACAAATATCATAGATGAATCATTAATACACATGAGACACAATTTCAGTTCTGCAATCTTGTTAACATCAAAAATCCTGAGGGAAAAACTAGCCTTCCTAGCCAATACAATATCACCAAAAATATGAGGACAACCTTGTCCTCCAAAGTCACAAAAACTAAGAACAACCTTGTCCTCCAAAGTCACAAAAACTGAGAACAACCTTGTCCTCCAAAGTCACAAAAACTGAGAACAACCTTGTTCTCCAATGACCATACAAATAAAAAAACCAAACCTCACCAATATCCCTAGGAATCTCCTCTGCACACAATATGTTGTAGACCACCTATACAACCTGCTAACGTCACCTATCAACCTGTATGGATCTGTACGTGCCTAGAAACCTAGATACAAGATTCACCAACTGACAATCCATGGACATACGATGTTTGCTCCACTACAAATCGCATATGCCGTATACATGGTTCATCCTTTTTCAACCCACGTATATACACGCTTAGTCCTCCTACAAATTGTGTATGGTACAAAAAATTTGCTCCACACGTGTAACCTTCTTTGCTTCTCTCTCTTGGGCCAGATTCATCACCTTGCAGGCTTCCCCTTTGATGAGATCAACAATCCTCCTAGCACAAGTGCATACTCACTTATGCTAACTCCATTATGTCTCCACACAATCTACATGATATGTGATGTCACAATGACCTCTCTTCTTTATATACAATCCTTAGGGGTCAACATAGAAGCCCCTCCACAAGTCAATATTAAATTAGGATTTCCTTGTGGGTGTGAAGCCCCAACACAACTCCACAAAGCCCATGACCAAACCCATGAAGCCCCCACTCAAATCCAAGGGGGTTTTCACCAAACCGAAAGTGTGATGTGGTGCCCACGATGATTCCCACATTCCTAACAGCTAGGGTCATGTGAGAATACCTGCCCGAAGCTACAAAAATCAACAGAATCTCCAAACTAACCTCTTACATTATGGTTACAATTTCATTGAAATGTGTGAATTATTGGTTGCTTGGTGGCAAATCACTCTATAAGGTAAAAATAGAAGCTAAACTATTGGAAATTCTAAATCATTGAATCAATTGCTACTGTGTTGTTAACTTTAGTGATTGATCAATAGTTCCTAATTTTCTAGGATATTTTTGTAGGTATTGGTTATGTCTCAAGGACCAGTCTTATGATTTTGTATTTAAGGGATATCAAGATACTTTTATTCAGAGGGCCAAATAACTATCTAATATTTGGTAAATTGATGAAGCAACTATATGGGCCTCTCATAATACTAGGTTCCATAATTTTGGGTTCATAAGAGAAGTCATGCTATGAAGATACTAAGGAAAAATTGTCACTTTTATTTCCCTATACAAAAACCCCCTAGAGGATAATATAGAACATGGGAACTGGAAGAGAAAGCTTGAAGAGGACATGAAAGAAATTGAGTTTCAAGACAATAGGAACCATGTATCATAGGTAAGCATCAACAACAAATTATGAGTAGAAGGCACTGCACTGTAGAAACTCTTTTTCTTGTGCAATTTATGGTTTTTAGCATAGTTTAGGGTAAAGAAAATAGATGTTGGGATTAACCAATGTAGGGGAAATATATTGATAATGATCATTAACTCATTTCTCTTGCTTGTTTTAATTTGTTGATTCAAACAACAAGGAGTAAATTGTTGTCAGCTCTTGTTTACTTTATTGATACTTGAGAGGAGTAATCAATCTGTTTTTATCGAGGAGCATGGACAACATTGCCCAATGTAAATTCTATCAAGAGTAGTATCATGGCCAAGATTATTTAATGGTTATGGTGGAAGTTGGTTTTCCCATATTGATTTCAAGCAATTGTGTAAATATTATGGGAAATGTAAATTCATCTTGACATAAGTTTTCTTTCAAAGTAGGGAAAATACTACAATACTTAGGGCTATTGGTCTAGCCTCTGTGGATACAATCTCAAGAACCCAAAGTGCAACTACATTACCATGTGTAGAAAAGAATTGACCACTTGAAATAACCCACTAATGATTTGTAACGAGGTAGATTTCCGCTCCTATCAAGTGCCTCTTGGTCTTGGGTTGTTAACATGTTTCCTTACATCCGAGGAAGATGAGCTCTCAGCCAACCATAATTAGTTTTAGGTCATACTCCATGACCTAAAGGCAATTTTATCCTAGATAGTATCAACAAGAAGGTCAATACACCATGATGTCATCACTAAGGATACAACAATGGGGTCATGTTATTTTAAGTAGCATCTAGCCTTAGTCCCATACATGAAACTAGATACCACCCTTCAATGTAGTTTAGCATATTTCCTATGATGCTCTTTTTCATTATATTTACAATTTTGTCTTGGAATAAAATATGGAATAATATGGTAGCAAAGAGAAATTTGGTTATAGGTAGCAAAGTGGTGTTAGGATGAATTTTAACGTTGTCTAGTGGCTTGATGTAATTTTGTACTTAATGTCATAATGATAATCATTATAACATTATTTGTGGGGCACTTATACATTTAATGTGGCCTCGCTATAATTTTGTAATATTGGATGTGTGCACATGGAGATAGTGTTGGGAGTTATTTGGTGGTGACCTATCTCTCAAGTAATGACTTATGATCATAGGTAATTCTTATCCACTACTTCTCCCTTATCTCTTGATGAGATTATCATCGACATTTATGGATTGGTTGATCTCCACCTTTGATTGTGCCTTATGATCAATGGTCCAGGTTTCTCCTGGTTACTATAAATTGAGGCAATTGGAATTGAATCAAGGAAGAATGGAGGGTGTCTTATGGTATTGATTGTTATCCTAAACCCTATTGGTCTTTAGGCTAGATCATCCATATGATTGAGAGTTGTATGGATCCCATTTGAACTCCATAGATGTGTGTTCTCTAGATAATGTAATTGGGAGAGCTATATGAAGAATAAGAAGGCCTTGCTTCCATGGATGTTTCCCCACCTTGGGGTTTTACCATGTAAGTTTCTTGCCTCTTCTCTTTTATTTTCTTAGATATACTTTTATTTCTTTGATGCTTTCCATAGGACTTTAGATAAGATAGATCTTGGTTATATGTTTATACATATTGTTCCTAGTATTTTAACTGGAGGACATGTTCATATGTTTTTTTAGGGGTGGAATGATTATAACTTATATTCCCCTATCATAACTATTAAATGTTGGGTCCACTAGATTACATATTACAACAATATGCACAATAATGAATGGAGCATCATCACTGGTTTGTTAGATGATAATAGCAATATTATTCACAATAATGGCCGATAGTTATACACAAAATCATTAGCAGGATTCAATGCATTTCAAATAGTTTCATGGAATAATTTCAACCATAGTACTACATGTTTCAATTTTTTAAGGGCAAGATATTGATTATCCTTGTGTTGATGTTTTCTTAGTTAGGTGTTGAGTCATTGACCCACCACGACTTAACAACAAAATTGATCCCTACGTGATCAATGATCTATGACTCAGACATTTCGACTGACTACCTCAAACATTTAATTCAAGAAGCACAATATGTTTTGTAGTCCAAATTCGCAAGCCTACTCACAATTGACCTTCACAATCACTCGAGGTTGTGCTTGGATCCTTCAAGATGCCAAATTGACTTAGTGGTTGAGTCACCAATACTAAATCAAGATTAATAATTTAATTTAGAGTATATTCGACTTTAATTCTAGTGTCTTCCCTTATAAATTAGAAAATAGGGTGGTTGGTATGAAAATAAGTTTCATGGCCAAGGTGAGAAACTCATCATACTTTTATTGTTATCATGATACACTCTACCAATTACACAAAGGTTGAGGCAAATAGACTCGTTATTTTTAGTAAACAATAACTTATAGTGCATTCTGAGAAATGTATTTTATCATGGTAGATTGAAACTCATTGTTTCTAAGAAGGTGCACATTACATGGTGGTATTTGAAGGTTGGTTGCCTGTGATTTTTTACACCTAATTTCATACAAAACACCATGTGTCGAGTAATAGGCCATGATATAAGAAAATGGTGAAGGAATGAAATCAACCTCTTACACCTATAGGAAATGATTCTCCAACAATACAAATAGTAATTGCAAACACATGGAAGGAAAAGATGCAAACACAAGCAATGCACACGAGTAATAACACCATATGCACAATCTTGGCCACAATTACTTGCATCACCCTCTCTCAGTTATTGTTGTTTTCATGCTCTTTCTAGTTAGGAAGATGGTTTCTTGGAGTCATATTAGCTGCTTGCAAGTATTCTTTCTTGCACAAAACTAAATGACTACTGGATTGGATACTAAATCTAAATACAATAGATTGGAATTTTTTTATCCGTAGAGGGGTGTGATGAGGATGAATGAACAATCCAAGGTACATACCAAATAGTTTAGATAATAACTACTTGAAAGTGTGGGTTTGTTCCATTATTTAAATTCCAAAGTGATTTTGTTCCATTATTAAATGACCAAAGAAACAAATTCTCAACATATTCCCAATGGAAACCATCCTTCTAGCCAAAATCATTGCTCTAGAATTCATGTTTCTTCAAAAGTATGCACGGAATATGTAACTAATGAACAAATAAATGATTGGAAATGAGTAGTTGATGTGAAAAGGGGGGTATACATTTCTATCAACTCTGGCATGTTTGATAAGCTACAAAAACATAGGCTAAACAATGAGAATGCAAACAAAAAATACACTAGATTATTGGCTCTAGAAACAGATTCATATCCTTTATGTCTCTAGCAAATGTCTTGATATAATTGTACAAAGGATCAATATGTTTCTTATTTGACAAAGTAAACTTTAATACCAACAATAATATAAATAAAATTTACACAACGCTTAGGGTTCTTCATGACTTTATTAACTTACAACTAAGTATTGATACTAATTATCCATGATTACAAGATGTTGCATATCAATGCCTCCCAGTGTTTACTAGAAAGTGACCCCACTTTATCAACAAGATGTAGGAAGTTGATTTCAAAAGTAGCTTGGCCTGACTGGGAAGATAACATTGGTGCCCAACACGATATGCAATAGTATGTTGTTGATGATTTGAACAAGTGGGTAGGTACAATACTGTATCTTCCTCCAATGGCTGCTCAAAATCAAGAATATTATCAAATGGTGGGAGACATGAACTTCCTCTTCCATAATAAGTGGTTCACACAAATTGAGATTAATGACATCATGGATGCCCATACGAAAAGTAAAATCCAAATGATATTCATTTTCATTAACTTATTAAAGAATAGTACAATGACCATAGCAAATAGGCTTGAGTTTATGATGTCATTGCCCCTTAAAACATTGTTTTTTTGTATACAACCGAGTTTAGTCACCAATTTGAAATTGAACTAACAATTGATGGTGATCACTGGGGGGTTTAAAATAGGCTTGGAAGGAGTGAATAGCATCAGTGACTTGGGATTAAATATGAGCCAACTTCTAATCAAAGGAGGATGCCCCGTGGTGCTCATTATGCCAGTGATGGGAGATAGTGGGATGAAGAGTGATGGGCGGCTTGTTAGGGGCCGAGGGATAGTAACCATAACAACCCTTGAAGGGTGAATTCCTAGTAAACACATGGGTAGCCTTATTATAACTATGTTATAGGACAAGTAAATAAGAATACCACTATTTATTTTTAGTGTAGTAAACACAAAGGGCGTGCATTAGACTATATTTGATCATTTAAGTTTTCCCATCTATCTGCAAATGAAAGGTAGTGGAAAAATAACTTAGAAACCTAATTGATCCAGGTGGATATCGATTTCCACCCACCTCTTCCACTGACTCATAATAGTTCCCCATATTCGTAGTTTTGTTTTCTCTAGTTTTTCAGCTCCTAAACTTCCAACACATTTTTGAGGCCCTAAACAATGTATTTTTGGCCTTGCGATCGATCATAGTTACCATGGATCACCTGATCCTTAACCAATTTTTTTCTTCTCATCAATATCTTTCTGAAGAGCTATTGTGTGCCCCAAATGGAGTTTGTATGCGGAAGTTGTGTCCCTAAGAAGTTGATGTATCAACTAGACTCCTCCGGGCCCACATTCTTTTTGGCCACTTCATCTCCTAGGGTTAGGGTTTTGGATCTTTAGTTTTTTTGTCTCTTAGGGTTTATTAATTATGTTAAAAGGCCATATGTGCCTCTTGTAATGAGCATCTTGTGAAATAGTGTATCTGACACCTCACTCTTCAGAGATAAGATACCACCATTTTAGTTAGTTTGTATTGCTTTGCATTTGATGGTCTTTTACTATTTGGTTCATTAATAGACTTTGGTCTCACTATATTACCATGCTCTTTGTAATATTTTTTTTTGTGTGTTTCCATTCATATTCCTTCCTTTCATTTCATTCTCTATACAATTCATATCAGTGGTATCAAAGCAATTTTATCTTCGTTGTTTCTGGATGAATAACCTTGACGAGGTTATAGTATAAATATTTTGGTCTTGAACTAATTTCCCTTGGAGAAGACCACTCTCACCGGCCCAAGCAACCTCCCATGGTATATTAAAAGAGATATAACGGAGTAGGAGATCCTATCAAGTCATTGGTCGAGGGAGCCCTCATGTGACAAAGGAATGAGATGATGAATAATTTTGCCCAGATCCTTCAATGAATGCAAACGACGACTAAGACACCTTCGAAAAGAAACCATTTTGGAGGTTGAACAAACTTCAAGGTATAAGTTAACTTTGACATTCCTTTATTTGAAGGCAATATAGATCCATATGATTTGGAGAAATTGTTAAATATGCTAGAGGGTTATTAATCTATTCAAAAAAATTCAAGCATTGAAAATATCACCTTTGCACTCCTTAAGGTCCTTCCCCATGTCAAATATTGGTGGGAAAGTTAATGGGATATGCATGACAGAGACGAGTCTACAACATTTAGGACATAACCCACTTGGGTGGATTTTTTTTTATGCCCTCAAGGAGGAATTATACCTTGTTGGATACTATGATGACCACTACATGAGATGGATAACTCTATATCAATAAAGAGATGAAATGGAGCTAGAGTACACCAATACCTTCCATACCTTGCACTAAAAGCTAGGTATCATAGATTCTAAGCGACATCTAATTCTGAAGTACCATAGTGGCCTACACAAGTGCATCAAAATAGAGATGGATTTCATGTACATCTCCTCATTAGGAGCCACTTATCGATATGTTGTCAAAATCGAGCAAAAAATTAAGTAGAAGAATAAGGGAGAGTTTGGGTCTACAAATCCACAATAATATAAGCATGGTAAAGGTGTCCCTAACTCATATAACAAAGGACACAGCATTGATAGCCATGACAAGGAGATGTAATCCATTGTGTAGGCATGTCGACAATGGAATAAGTATATTTTGGGAAAGGAAACAATCATCCACACTAATCATAAGCCCCTTCAATTCATGTAAAGACATGGAAAGTTACAAAAAAACTACCATTATAAGTTGTGTATGTACTTGCAACAATTCCACCTAAACATTAAGTATAATAAGGGAAACAAAAACCAATTTTCATATTGCCTCAACTAGTCCCCAATTATGGCCTTAACCATAGTTCTTAACTCTTGTGGGAATGAGACCTCAAGGTGGCCCCAATTATATGGCAATGACCCTAATTTTTCTGCTACATATCAAACATTGGGCATAGGTAAACAAGGTATAAACTTTCACCTCCAAGATGCACTTTAGTTCTATCTAGGCCATTTTTGTGTTCCTTCAAGAAAGCATGCAAAGCTAATTTGAGAGGTGCATTATAGTCAAGTGGCAAGATGCTTTGGTGTGGAGAAGATAGTAGAAATACTCCATAAGTATTTCTATTAGCAAAAACTCTGACAAGATGTCAGTAGGTATATTAAATCATGCACTTTGTGGGCCATCGCTAAATCTGCCATTAAGAAGCAAGAGTTGCACACTCCTATACCTACCCTAGACAATCCCTAAGAGTCGGTCTCCATGGATTGTATGTCAATTTTTTCCTCCACCAAGCATGGTAATGATTTGTCTTTGTGTTTTCGATTTATTTTCCATTACTAAGATCTTCTTTGAGCATGTTTGGGTTCATTTTGGGCTACCACTAACCATTATTTTAGATATGGATAGTACATTCCTCAATACTTTTTGGTCCAGCCTATGGTTTTTGATGGACATCAAGCTAACCAAATCGACTTCCTTCCACCCCCCAAAAGATGGGAAAATAGAGGTGGTGAACATGATAATTGTGCATATCTCATGCATGTAAAACTCCAAACATCGACATACATGGGATGCAATCCTTCGATATGTTCAACATAGCTACAACTGAGCCACATTTCTATTGGCCACAACCCTTTTCAGGTGTGTTTGGGTTCCCAACCTTTGGTCCCCATTGAGGTAGCTTTGTCCATTGCATCTAAATAGGAATATTCCTCCCATACTTAGACCAAGATAGATAGAGAAGCCAAATTTGTTGAGAAAATCCATCACACGCAACAATAGGTTCATGATATCTTGCACAAAGCCAATGCCAAGTACAAGTAGCGACATGATCATCATCGGGTTCCACACAAGTTTCAATTTGGTGCTAATGTGTGGTTGCATTTGCAGAAAAGAGCACCTTGAAATCTCCCACAAGAAGTTCAAACCACTCAGATATGGGTTTACACTATCAAAAAGGCTATAGATGAGAATGCTTTTGGAGTATTCCTTGGCTTGCACCTAGTATTTAATGTGGAGTTGCTTTGACCATATTTTCCACCTCTATTGGACACCTCATAGGTGGTTGGGCATTTGGTCCCTATAGAACTCAACCCTTACTGCATTAAGCATGCTACAATGGACTATATCATGGACACCATGAAAAAGGGCACCACCAGTAGAACATACAACTTTATCAAGTTGTCAAAGAAAGACAACTTCTTCACCAAGGCAAGTGGCTCATCAGAAGTCATATTCAATAGAAGTTTCCCCATCCGATGGAGGCAGTTAATACAATGGGGACCATTTCTTCCTAAGGGGAGATGATTGATCCAAGTGTATATGGATGGATATTGGTGTCCATACACCTCTTCCACTGACTCATAATAGTTCCCAATCTTGGAAGTTTCTTTTCCTCTATTTTCTAGGTCTCAAACTTCCAACACATTTATGAGGCCCTAAACAATTTTTTTTTTACCTATGATCGATTAGGGTTACCATGGAATGCACAATCCTTGACCAAATTTTTTCTTCTCATTAAGATATTTCCAACAAGTTATTGTGCACCCCAAATGGAGTTTGTATGCATAAGTTGTGTCCCTAGGAAATTGATGTATCAACTAGACTCTTTGGGGCCTACATTTGTGTTGGCCACTTCATCTCCTAGGGTTAGGGTTTTTTCCTCTTATGGCTTAGTACTTTATGTTAAAAGGCCATTTGGGTCTCTTGTAATGAGCAACTTGCGAATGAGCATAGCCAACACCTCTCTCTTCAGAGATAAGTTTCCACCATTCTAGTTAGTTTGTATTGCTTTATATTTCACCGTGTTTTACTATTTGATTCATTAATAGAATTTGGTTCTCACTATATTACTGTGCTCTCTACAATATTTCTTTGTGTATGTTTCCATTCACATTCCTACCTTTCATTTCATTCTTTATGCAATCCAAATCACCAATAATTGCCAAAGTGTATTCCAAAAGGTGTTAAGAAAACATGAATATCTATCATACACAATGTTGAGAGAGAGGATGAAATGTGAATAGATGTGGGAGAAAAATAACTCAAGTGGTTGCTATGTTGAAAGGGTCTTGGTGCATGGAATAAAGATTGCCATCTTCGATAAACGTCGCACCACTGCGAAGATGCAATTGTTCTTATGGATTGTCATGGACGATGGGCCAAGGTATTCCAACAAGAATTACTTAATGTCATGGAATCCTGAGGAAACACTTAATCTATCAATCCATATGCATAATGCTTTAGAGGTGCTATGCATTGTATGTGTAACCAAAACTTTTTTTATTTACTAAGATGTATTCTATTGTCCTATGAATGATATGTAAGTAATTAACTCATCATTTAACAAATCCAACACAACTAATTGTTGCATGATGGGTGAAAGAAATCGAATCTACACTAACCCATTCAAAATAAAAATATCTAGAGAAACATCATTGTCTCTTAATAAAATAAACTAGTTGTAGCAAACAATTCAATAGCAACAAATCTAGACCACACATTCTTTCACTTTGGATAAATGGAAATATCTCAAGAACCCATTTGACATAAAGATACAACCATTAAAATAAAATAAAACAAGCAAGTTACAACCAATCTCTAATAAATTCATGAGGTAATCTACACACCATTGAAGTAAATAAAATAACAAGTGAATGAACAAAAATATTGAGGGAAATCTATAGTCATGGAAATAAAATAAGACTACAAGAAAACTAATCTATGGATAGAAGGGATTCAACCACCAATTGTAGCTTTGGAGTGGGCCCTTACTCTAAAGCAATCAAGTTGTTGAATCTCTCAAAATGAAACACTATTCACGACAAGAAAAAACAAAAAAAAAATGACTTTTCATTAGTTGAAATTAGAAATTACAATATTCCTACTAAAAGAAAACTAATTTTGGATTTTTTTTGCTAACCCAATATAGCTCATGTGTCCTCCTTAAACAAAAAAATGCATTTTGAATCAACCTAGGGAGAATCCTATGGAATTGACTACATTCAACTATTTTTAGCAATACAAGAAGTTGTCTCATACATTTAGAGGCCTCCTAGGTCATGGTTGATTTGTGGAGCTCTAAAATCAACTTGAACATAATGTATGTCCACCTTATAGAGTATCCAAGGTTGTGTGCTCTAAACTAGGTGACATTCTCCCTTGAAATCCTCCTCAAACTGTAGTGATGGCCCAACGAATCTATACTTCAATAATCATTTTAACCATGACTTAGTATGCTTAGATTAGAGCATACTCCTTTGGTGGTGATGAGGGTAACCCTGCATTGATCATAACTTATACCAAGGGTAGAAGATTAATGTTGTAGCACACAAATCACATATTCAAATTTAAAAAATTAGGTAATCCAAGCATTCATCTCATTTTCCCCATAATCAAGTCAAAACTTTATCAATGTAAAAACAATTATTAGATAAATTTGAAATGGATTCATTAATAACTTGGGAATGTCTTAGGTACTGAGAAGGAAATGTTAGGTATTTATAGAGCGTAAAGTGGGTGAGGAAGGAATGAGCAAAAAGGGGAATCCATAAATAGATACTTCCAAGGCTGAGAGTGTATGGGCAATTTCTAGTACAATCCCTATTTCAATTGGCTAGTTTAGCTTAGCTGCAAAGAGGGTGGCACCTAATAAAAGCCGAAATCTTGTGTTGTATAGATGGAAAAAAAAACCACTGCAAATGATGTAAAGTCATAAGTGTGCCAAAATGGCCTCCATATGAAGAGGTATGGGCCTCTCAAATCAGGAATGGGTGGCCTAGAGTGTTGGGCACACACAATTGATTTAGTTTATACAACCAACCATCCTATATAAAATAATCCAAGAAGGTTATTTGATTAATCTTGATTTCACAATTGCAGGGCATGTTATATTGTACAAAGAAAGAGTCAACAACATATACATGTTTTCAGTCTTCATAGCTAACACAATGAACATCCAAAAGGTTGAGGAGCCTAGTTGGAGGGTGACTCAACATGTCTACAACCCAATTTTAACTCCTTTTCTTATATTTAATGACCAAATGAAAATGTTGTAGGTAGAAGGTCCATTTAAGATGCCATAGATATTCAAAAAAATTAATGGATGATTATGCTTGTCACATGTGTTGTAATTCAACTTGGCATCTATCAAAGTCTTAGAGTGATAGACCATCAAGTGGCATACTTGTTTTAGTATGCCCCCAATGGAATATTGTGAAGCATTAGTCTCTATCTCAAAGGATTGTTGCAAAATGGGAAGGTGCAAAATCAATTTATAACATAGTGTTGTTTTAAAATTCTAAAAACAATCATATGTAATCTATGTCTAGGAAAAACAAAGATTAATGGATATCTAATGAATGGGTTAGGAAATGTGGAATAAAAAAGGAATAAAGCACCAATAAAAATTCATGCCCCCTAGAAAACTCTTCAAAGCAACAACAACGAAGGGAATTAACCAGTCAAAAAGTGCTCAAAGTTTGGTGAGATTGGCACATATCCTAATCTAATCAATAACAAATCCTATATACTAGATGCATGTTTGACTAAAATAATACTTTTTGTGCTTAACTTGCAATTTTTGGTTCTGAAGTAGTTCGAGCACTAAGAACACATGTTGTAGGTGCTCCTCACATGTTTTGTTGAAAATGAGAATGTCATTGAGATATGCCACGATGAAAATTCCAATATGCACATGAAAAATATCAATAAAGAGCCTCATGAATGTAGTCGGGGTGTTGGTAAGGAAAAAAGGCATAACCGACCATTCATACAACCCAAACTTAGTCTCAAAGGTATTTTTCCAAGTATCCTTGGTATTCATGTGAAATTGATGATAGCATGTGGCAAAGTCCATCTTGGTAAAACATTTGGCACCCTTAAAATGATCTATCATATCATCAATATGTGGCAGTGGGAAGAAAGTTTTGAGAATGATCTTGTTGAGTGCATGATAATCAATGACAAGGCACCACTCATGCACTTATTTTTGGGGAATAATGAAACTAGGGGAGACATGAGGGGAAGATCCAAGTTGGAAATGCCTAGACTCTAGAAGGGATTGAATTTGGCATTTGACTTTGACTACTTCAAGGGGAGGCAATCGATAGGTTAGTGCATTAGGGAGGGATGCCCCAAGTGTAAATTCAATGGAATATTGATAGAATAGATAGGAGGAAGCCCCTCGGGTTGTTAAAATACAACATAAAACTCATTGAGTAAGGGTTACTTGCTAAGTGGAGGCCGATGGGAATCATTGTCGGGTTGAATAGGGTGGAGCACAGAAAGGGAGAGACATTTTCTTAGGCCAACGTGGTGATTTGTAGCATTGGTGGGAAAGATTCGGGGAGGGGGAACAATAGAAGAGGTGATCTCATATATTTTTCCATCTTTGAGGAGTTGATAAGTATTGTGATCATGAGGGATTCACCTTGTTGAGAAATATCTTATCATGTTCATTCATAAAGGGGGTTTTAAAATTGTGAAAAGTGAAGTGAATATACTGTAGGTATTGGGGGGTGATGTAGGGTATCAAGGGGTTTATAGGTATTGGGGGGGTATAAAAAGGGGTATCTAGTAAAAGTAGGGTATTTTTTTATTACAAATATGTATTGGGAGGGGTGTTCAACAAAAGGATTTTGGGAGGTATTTACCAATATCTAGTGTAATTAGGGTATTCTTTAATATCACATGAATGCACGTGCTATGTCATAGGTTCAGTAAGTGAATACCCCGTGATTGTGATGGGTATCATATTTGGTGCTATGAGAATATTGGTATGGTATCCCCAAAATTAAATAAGAACAATCAAGGGGTGTCAAATCATAATCAATTGTGTCGTGAAAACAACCAATAACAAAGGTGATGGAACATTTTTTGTTTACCAACTAGGGTCATTTGTTTTTAACTCACTTGAGGTGATAGGGGGATGGATAGGCTATGGTGGGGCACTAGAGGGACGCGACCAAGGTTTGTGAAACAAGATTCTTCTTACTTCCATTATCAAGAATATGAAAATGATGGGTAAATATGGGCTCATAATTAGGGGAGTGATCACGAGACATCAGAATCAATATGGACTCAAGAGAGGTAGAGTTCGTAAAGAGGATGAATACAAGTTCATGTTTGGACTCAAGGTTGGGTTGTTGTTTGTGTAAAAATACTTAGTGGTGTTATGTTGTTGAAGCACCCGACATTTTGTAGAAGAATGATACTAGGTCTTGTGATAATAACACCACCATCTAGAACACAAAGATGAGGTAATAACCAAAGAGGAAGGAGTTTAAGTAGGGGAGGTAGCAGGGTGAGGGGTGGGAAAATGATGAGTATTAAGGCGAGGGGAAAGAGTAGAAACAAGGTCACTTGTCCAAATTATGTTCCCAACTAAGACATGGATAAGTTCCTTGTCCAACATGGTGCTCTCAAATAATGGAACTTCATGTCTAAAAACATCTAATAAACCAGAATTGAACTTCAGAATGAGTAAATATTTAGCTTTAATGACTTTAATTTGGATCTGTAGCTTGGTGAAGAGGTTAATACATTGTTGAATAGACTTGTTGGGAGTTTGTCAAAGTTGAATCCAATGACTAATTAAGTTTTGTTGGTAACCTGGAGGATAGAACCTATGATGAATGGCCTAACAAAATGCATCTTGAGTAGTGATCTAACCAGGCATGGGGCAACCAAATTCATTTTCCTTGAGTTTGATGTACAAATCAAAATATTCCTAGCAACTCTACCAACGATCCAATTCCAATCCTTCCAACTACAACTAAACAAGGGTTAAATTGTTGGTCTCTGAAATGTTGGGGCATGATTTTAAAAATGTTGTCAAACTATGAATACATGAATCAAGTCGTTTTCCATGCATGAGGCCAACATACTTAGGGAGGGAGATGCATGTATCCAACCAAAATACTATAGACTAACCTACAAGCTATGATTACATCATTTCTTGCAAAACCTAAAGGAGCTCATGTGTGATGTGGGAATGAGAGGTCTTGGTTTTGTTTGGAGTGGAATCATGATGTAGCCATGAAAACTAGGTAGAGAAGAGTATGTTCTTTGAGAGAGCATTGAAAATCAAGACTAGAGTGGAGTTGTAAACCTCATAGGAGAACCCAAAGCAAAGGTGATTTCTGGTGGTTGTGGGAGCCAAATGGAACCCAAATTGAAAGGAAATTCACTCGAGTTGGAGTAGTGATCCTTATAGAAACCCATATACTAAAGATAAACAAATTCTAGTTGGGTAGGGATATCAAAAGGAACACAAATTTTGCTACAAATGAGGCCTTGATCAAAGACTTAAATACCAAATGATAAGCCACAAAACACATAGGTTGAAAAACGAGAATGCAAACAAAATATCTAGTAAACCATGGTGGATTAAAGATAAAAGACAAAAGATAAACCTTTAACTTTAGAATAATCAAAATGCATCCACACAATAGACACCACAAGAATATAGAGAAAACCCTTAAGGTAGGATAACACCATCAAATACTCCTTATGGAAGGAATCATTCCACATGTTATGCCTGCTACAATAAAATACTAAATATCCAACATATCTTAAAACAATGATACTCATGTATTTATACTTTCTCATAAGTATACCTAGGGCTATATGCCAACTACTCCTCATTATTATATTCATTTCCTTTAACTACATAGTAGGCCTATTTATTACCCACCAACAACTGACTGGACCTATTCCATGATTATGGTCACATCACATTCATCATCCCAGTTGGGTACCCCATATTATCCTCCCTAGGTAGATCACATTCCATTCCCCTTCACATGTTTCATCCTCAAAACATGATTGGAAGCAATATAATATGATCTGCTAAACAATGTAGTCAACTAGTACCAAGCATGAACATTTTCCATCATAGTGAAATGTGTATATGGTGTCCAATTATGTCCTTGCTGCCTTAATCTTGGTCTAGGTTGCTCCTTTAGTTCATTTTTTTTGTTTTAACTGATACTTAAATATCTCCATGCATTGCTTTTAGTCCTCCATATACCTCTATATTAGTGCCTTTCTAGTTCCATGTTGGTTCATAGTAAGTTTGTTGATGCTCGTGACCTTGCCTCAATGATTGTTATTTTTTAGGGTGATGTGGGTGGTGATATCAATAACCTTAGATATTGGTTCTTCTTTCTTTGACTCTTCAATATGCAGTTCCTTTGAGGAATGTAGCCCTATAGATCCTTCTTCCTTTTCACTATCCTCTTCGTGGGGCTCTTCTTCAAGTGCTTATGTGGAGTCCTCTTCTAATTCAACCTTAGACTCTTCATATAATGTGTTTGTTGGCACTACAATTACTTTCCTTGCAAGTACTTCCTCATGTGCCACCTTTGGCCCTTGTTACTAACTAACAGGAATATCCTGCAATGTTATTTTCTTTTTTGGAACCAAAGCTTCATAAACTTCTTTTGCATATTGATATTAATCATACCAATTGATTCTATCCAAGGATATCCAAGAATAATATCAACATCATCCTATCTATATCATGAAAATATGAATGCAAAAGATATGTATTCATTGTAAGCTTCAAATATTTTAAAATTTGAACATTCTCACCTTCAACTTGTGTGCTTTGAATACGCTTTGCAGAAACCTACAATCTTTTACCCAAGTCAACGTTGATGAGATTATACTTGCTACTAGGATTTATATAAATGATGACCTTCTCATGTTGAAGACATTTGAATCTGTAATAAGAACTTTTGAAATGAAAATAAACCCCTTGTGGCCTTTGTATCCTTCTTCACGGCCCAAGACCACATGTCTAAAATATTTTTTCATATTCTTCAAGTATAAGGTTGAATATGACATTCAATGAAAAGTGACTTCCTCCATATGATCACTTCATCTCTTAGATGATTGTATATAACACTCTTCCAAACAATTGGCTCTTTTGACTTATGATATTCTATGTATTCTTCAATGTTGGGACCATGAGATTTTCTTATAAAACACATCTTCCTTGCTATAACTTGAAAATAACACTAGTGTTTTGAAGAAATAACTTACTTTTCAATGGATCTCCTTTGTGCGGCTAGGGGTAAGAGGCGATAAATTTGAAATAACATTAACTCTCTCTATATTCATCGAAATCTTTATTATGACCATAATTATGAAATGCCATGGCCACTCTATATATAATACCATTCATTTGGAAACAATCTAACTGCATTGTCAAAAGATATCTACTCTGCAATGCTCGCAGTCATCACTGAAATACCCTAAAATAGTTGAATTAAATGAGTGTTATCTTCACTTCTCAGATTCCATTTTGAACGATTTTTTTTTGAAACCCAAATATGCAATTGGTTTCTCTAGATTATATATATAGAAAACTACTTGAATGGATCTAAGTGTCTTGGCTCTCTTCTTCCCTTGAAAAAACTACAAAAATAATTTTAAAAATCTCCTTTTTTGGGCCCAAGAAAGAGCTTTGATACCATTTGTAGTAAACCTTGGTAGATAAAACATAAAATATAAAAGATAAACCCTTAACTTCAGAATAACCAAAATGCATCCACACAATAGACAACACAAAAAAATAGAAAGAATCGTTAAGGTAAGGTAACACCACCAAATAATAACTCCTTATGGAAGGAATCACTCTATAAGCCATGCTTACTACAATACAATACTCAATATCCACATCTCGATACAATGATACTCATGTGTATTTGTACTTTCACATGAGTATTCCCAGGTTACTATGGCAACCACTCCTCATTATTATATTAATTTCCTTTAACTACTTGATGAATTTATTTCTTACCTACTAATTGTCAAGTGGGTCTATTTCATGATTATGGGCACATTCATTATCCTCTTTGGGTTCCTCCATAGGTACCCCATATTATCCTCCCTAGGTACATTACAAAAAAGGCACAAGATTATTAGCTCTAAAAACATATTCATATTCTTTATATCTCCGACAAATGTCTTTATATCATTTTACAAAGGATCAATATGGTTCTTATTTGACATAGTCAACTTTAACTACAAGCAATAATATCAGTCAAAATTGCATGCCACTCAAGGTTCTCCATGCCTTTATTAACTTGCAACTAACTATTAATACTAATTATTAATGATTGCTAGATTTGGCATATCAACGTTGGGCATGCATCACATATTGGTGAATTTAAATTATTAAATTGATTAACATGATGTTATCCATAAATATGTAATCTGTTTTTCATTTCAACTAAAAGCTCACGGGCTATCCGACAAAATAAAGTTGGAGGCCAAAGAGATATATGAATACTTTTAATTTATGCTTTGAAAGACTACATCCCAATTTTCTATCCATATTAATGTACAGTGTATCGAGCTAAAGGAGATATACTCATTTCTCTACAAGCAAGAAGATTTCAGATAAGTGAAAAATAAATATACCCATGGATCCATATGCAAATTTTCAACTCATAGAGCACTAGAAGCCTTAGAGATTTTGTGCTTCTTCCAACAGTTTTGTTTGGCAACCAAAAATGTTGTGGTTGTAGATCATTAAGAAGAACAATTTAGACTTTCAATTTTCAAAAGGCGGAATATAGAATTATGAGTTAATTGTCAATCTAACAAGTTTCTACATGGTTGAGATCCACTTCGATCATGATTGTCTCATCAACCAATTCATAAAATACAACATAACATAGATCAACTTGAAGGAAGAGACAGGTGGAGGGAAGTAGTGGACTAGCTATTTTAGAGAAGTGGAGGAAAACAATTCACTAGCTTGTTTTCCAAATGCTAGTGGTAAATATCGATTGGTTTAAACAAAAAAAACTTTTTAGAGATACCACCCCCTAAAAAAGGTCTTCGACATAACAAGTTACCATTTTTTTTATTTTTTTACTTGATGAGTAACATGTTTCCTATCATTTGTTTATTTGTAGATGCATTGTGTTTATGGTTTCTTGTTATAGGAATTAACATATAATATCTATAATGTTATAATCTAGAATATTACGTGCACACTACTACCTACGATTCTAGCCAACTCTTATGGTATCTATATATACACTCTTACTCCATAAGGGTGTGGTCTTGTGACAACTTTGAGCATTAGTCACGACGTTGACTTAGGTTAAAATCCCAACAGGCTTCCCCCTTGTGCAAGGTCACATGTGGCCCTCATGTAACTTTGTAGCATTGATGATGTAGTGGCTTAACTATTGTTAATATTTTATCCTACATGACACTGATATTAATGATTAGCCTTCAAGTTGTTATATATGTGGTTTGTCACAATTAATGAACCTTCAAGGTGACTAAACATGACCCTTTTAATATTTGATATTCATTATGAAAGTTTAAATCCTCTTACAAAATAAGAGGGCAAGAAGGAGATGTTAGAACATTGAAGAGAAAAGGAATGTGGTTAATGATTAATAATTATCTTTAAAGTTATTATATTTTCGATTTGCCACATCAAATGAACCTTCAATGCGATCAAACATGACCCTTTAAATATATTTGATATCAATTATCAAATTTTTATTCCTTTACAAAACAAGAGGGCAACAAGGAAATGTTCAAATATTGAAGAGTAGAAGCATGAACCTGAAGCAAAGACAAAATTTTCAACTTGTTGGATCACTATGTCTGTCTTGTAGCATCAACACTCAACGATACTCATGTAAGTGTCTACTTTCCCTTGTTTTAGATATTTTTGACCTATATTATCAACTATACATACACTTTTATCAATTTGTATGAACCTATAGAGAAAATGTTTGGCAAATATGAATTTTGAGTTTGACTAATGAGAATGTCAAATTTGAATATTGAATATGAATTATGTAAAACAAAATAACACACACACANGATGAATGGCCTAACAAAATGCATCTTGAGTAGTGATCTAACCAGGCATGGGGCAACCAAATTCATTTTCCTTGAGTTTGATGTACAAATCAAAATATTCCTAGCAACTCTACCAACGATCCAATTCCAATCCTTCCAACTACAACTAAACAAGGGTTAAATTGTTGGTCTCTGAAATGTTGGGGCATGATTTTAAAAATGTTGTCAAACTATGAATACATGAATCAAGTCGTTTTCCATGCATGAGGCCAACATACTTAGGGAGGGAGATGCATGTATCCAACCAAAATACTATAGACTAACCTACAAGCTATGATTACATCATTTCTTGCAAAACCTAAAGGAGCTCATGTGTGATGTGGGAATGAGAGGTCTTGGTTTTGTTTGGAGTGGAATCATGATGTAGCCATGAAAACTAGGTAGAGAAGAGTATGTTCTTTGAGAGAGCATTGAAAATCAAGACTAGAGTGGAGTTGTAAACCTCATAGGAGAACCCAAAGCAAAGGTGATTTCTGGTGGTTGTGGGAGCCAAATGGAACCCAAATTGAAAGGAAATTCACTCGAGTTGGAGTAGTGATCCTTATAGAAACCCATATACTAAAGATAAACAAATTCTAGTTGGGTAGGGATATCAAAAGGAACACAAATTTTGCTACAAATGAGGCCTTGATCAAAGACTTAAATACCAAATGATAAGCCACAAAACACATAGGTTGAAAAACGAGAATGCAAACAAAATATCTAGTAAACCATGGTGGATTAAAGATAAAAGACAAAAGATAAACCTTTAACTTTAGAATAATCAAAATGCATCCACACAATAGACACCACAAGAATATAGAGAAAACCCTTAAGGTAGGATAACACCATCAAATACTCCTTATGGAAGGAATCATTCCACATGTTATGCCTGCTACAATAAAATACTAAATATCCAACATATCTTAAAACAATGATACTCATGTATTTATACTTTCTCATAAGTATACCTAGGGCTATATGCCAACTACTCCTCATTATTATATTCATTTCCTTTAACTACATAGTAGGCCTATTTATTACCCACCAACAACTGACTGGACCTATTCCATGATTATGGTCACATCACATTCATCATCCCAGTTGGGTACCCCATATTATCCTCCCTAGGTAGATCACATTCCATTCCCCTTCACATGTTTCATCCTCAAAACATGATTGGAAGCAATATAATATGATCTGCTAAACAATGTAGTCAACTAGTACCAAGCATGAACATTTTCCATCATAGTGAAATGTGTATATGGTGTCCAATTATGTCCTTGCTGCCTTAATCTTGGTCTAGGTTGCTCCTTTAGTTCATTTTTTTTGTTTTAACTGATACTTAAATATCTCCATGCATTGCTTTTAGTCCTCCATATACCTCTATATTAGTGCCTTTCTAGTTCCATGTTGGTTCATAGTAAGTTTGTTGATGCTCGTGACCTTGCCTCAATGATTGTTATTTTTTAGGGTGATGTGGGTGGCAATATCAATAACCTTAGCTATTGGTTCTTCTTTCTTTGACTCTTCAATATGCAGTTCCTTTGAGGAATGTAGCTCTATAGACCCTTCTTCCTTTTTACTATCCTCTCCGTGGGGCTCTTCTTCAAGTGCTTATGTGGAGTCCTCTTCTAATTCAACCTTAGACTCTTCATATGATATTAATAAACTTCTTTTGCTTCATAAACTTCTTTTGCATATTGATATTAATCATACCAACTGATTCCATCCAAGGATATCCAAGAATAATATCAACATCATCCTATCTATATCATGAAAATATGAATGCAAAATATATGTATTCATTGTAAGCTTCAAATATTTTAAAATTTGAACATTCTCACCTTCAACTTGTGTGCTTTGAATACGCTTTGCAGAAACCTACAATATTTTACCCAAATCAACATTGATGAGATTATACTTGCCACTAGGATTTATAAATGATGACCTTCTCATGTTGAAGACATTTGAATCTGTAATAAGAACTTTTGAAATGAAAATAAACCCCTTGTGGCCTTTGTATCCTTCTTCACGGCCCAAGACCACATGTCTAAAATATTTTTTCATATTCTTCAAGTATAAGGTTGAATATGACATTCAATGAAAAGTGACTTCCTCCATATGATCACTTCATCTCTTAGATGATTGTATATAACACTCTTCCAAACAATTGGCTCTTTTGACTTATGATATTCTATGTATTCTTCAATGTTGGGACCATGAGATTTTCTTATAAAACACATCTTCCTTGCTATAACTTGAAAATAACACTAGTGTTTTGAAGAAATAACTTACTTTTCAATGGATCTCCTTTGTGCGGCTAGGGGTAAGAGGCGATAAATTTGAAATAACATTAACTCTCTCTATATTCATCGAAATCTTTATTATGACCATAATTATGAAATGCCATGGCCACTCTATATATAATACCATTCATTTGGAAACAATCTAACTGCATTGTCAAAAGATATCTACTCTGCAATGCTCGCAGTCATCACTGAAATACCCTAAAATAGTTGAATTAAATGAGTGTTATCTTCACTTCTCAGATTCCATTTTGAACGATTTTTTTTTGAAACCCAAATATGCAATTGGTTTCTCTAGATTATATATATAGAAAACTACTTGAATGGATCTAAGTGTCTTGGCTCTCTTCTTCCCTTGAAAAAACTACAAAAATAATTTTAAAAATCTCCTTTTTTGGGCCCAAGAAAGAGCTTTGATACCATTTGTAGTAAACCTTGGTAGATAAAACATAAAATATAAAAGATAAACCCTTAACTTCAGAATAACCAAAATGCATCCACACAATAGACAACACAAAAAAATAGAAAGAATCGTTAAGGTAAGGTAACACCACCAAATAATAACTCCTTATGGAAGGAATCACTCTATAAGCCATGCTTACTACAATACAATACTCAATATCCACATCTCGATACAATGATACTCATGTGTATTTGTACTTTCACATGAGTATTCCCAGGTTACTATGGCAACCACTCCTCATTATTATATTAATTTCCTTTAACTACTTGATGAATTTATTTCTTACCTACTAATTGTCAAGTGGGTCTATTTCATGATTATGGGCACATTCATTATCCTCTTTGGGTTCCTCCATAGGTACCCCATATTATCCTCCCTAGGTACATTACAAAAAAGGCACAAGATTATTAGCTCTAAAAACATATTCATATTCTTTATATCTCCGACAAATGTCTTTATATCATTTTACAAAGGATCAATATGGTTCTTATTTGACATAGTCAACTTTAACTACAAGCAATAATATCAGTCAAAATTGCATGCCACTCAAGGTTCTCCATGCCTTTATTAACTTGCAACTAACTATTAATACTAATTATTAATGATTGCTAGATTTGGCATATCAACGTTGGGCATGCATCACATATTGGTGAATTTAAATTATTAAATTGATTAACATGATGTTATCCATAAATATGTAATCTGTTTTTCATTTCAACTAAAAGCTCACGGGCTATCCGACAAAATAAAGTTGGAGGCCAAAGAGATATATGAATACTTTTAATTTATGCTTTGAAAGACTACATCCCAATTTTCTATCCATATTAATGTACAGTGTATCGAGCTAAAGGAGATATACTCATTTCTCTACAAGCAAGAAGATTTCAGATAAGTGAAAAATAAATATACCCATGGATCCATATGCAAATTTTCAACTCATAGAGCACTAGAAGCCTTAGAGATTTTGTGCTTCTTCCAACAGTTTTGTTTGGCAACCAAAAATGTTGTGGTTGTAGATCATTAAGAAGAACAATTTAGACTTTCAATTTTCAAAAGGCGGAATATAGAATTATGAGTTAATTGTCAATCTAACAAGTTTCTACATGGTTGAGATCCACTTCGATCATGATTGTCTCATCAACCAATTCATAAAATACAACATAACATAGATCAACTTGAAGGAAGAGACAGGTGGAGGGAAGTAGTGGACTAGCTATTTTAGAGAAGTGGAGGAAAACAATTCACTAGCTTGTTTTCCAAATGCTAGTGGTAAATATCGATTGGTTTAAACAAAAAAAACTTTTTAGAGATACCACCCCCTAAAAAAGGTCTTCGACATAACAAGTTACCATTTTTTTTATTTTTTTACTTGATGAGTAACATGTTTCCTATCATTTGTTTATTTGTAGATGCATTGTGTTTATGGTTTCTTGTTATAGGAATTAACATATAATATCTATAATGTTATAATCTAGAATATTACGTGCACACTACTACCTACGATTCTAGCCAACTCTTATGGTATCTATATATACACTCTTACTCCATAAGGGTGTGGTCTTGTGACAACTTTGAGCATTAGTCACGACGTTGACTTAGGTTAAAATCCCAACAGGCTTCCCCCTTGTGCAAGGTCACATGTGGCCCTCATGTAACTTTGTAGCATTGATGATGTAGTGGCTTAACTATTGTTAATATTTTATCCTACATGACACTGATATTAATGATTAGCCTTCAAGTTGTTATATATGTGGTTTGTCACAATTAATGAACCTTCAAGGTGACTAAACATGACCCTTTTAATATTTGATATTCATTATGAAAGTTTAAATCCTCTTACAAAATAAGAGGGCAAGAAGGAGATGTTAGAACATTGAAGAGAAAAGGAATGTGGTTAATGATTAATAATTATCTTTAAAGTTATTATATTTTCGATTTGCCACATCAAATGAACCTTCAATGCGATCAAACATGACCCTTTAAATATATTTGATATCAATTATCAAATTTTTATTCCTTTACAAAACAAGAGGGCAACAAGGAAATGTTCAAATATTGAAGAGTAGAAGCATGAACCTGAAGCAAAGACAAAATTTTCAACTTGTTGGATCACTATGTCTGTCTTGTAGCATCAACACTCAACGATACTCATGTAAGTGTCTACTTTCCCTTGTTTTAGATATTTTTGACCTATATTATCAACTATACATACACTTTTATCAATTTGTATGAACCTATAGAGAAAATGTTTGGCAAATATGAATTTTGAGTTTGACTAATGAGAATGTCAAATTTGAATATTGAATATGAATTATGTAAAACAAAATAACACACACACACACACACATACAAAGAGAGAATACAAGGTTTTATTTTAGTAAGTAAAAACTTAAAAAAAATTGTTATCGACAAAATAGAAATACAATCATTGAGTGTGAGTGTGTGTGTGTGTGTGTGTGTGTGTGTGTGTGTGAGAGAGAGAGAGAGAGAGAGAGAGAGAGAGAGAGAGAGAGATAAAAGCTACATGTAATTGCAAGTAAAAATATATAACAATAATATACCAAATTGGTTAGGGAAAAGCGACTTGAAAATGCAATAAAATTGTCCAACCTAGAGCTAAAATAAGTTGGCCAAAAAAGATAGCCCAAAATAAAATAAATCACAACCCTTGAGTCACCATGTGGAAAGAACGAACATTGAGAACCAAAGATACTAGGAGCATCAATTTCATGGGTGTAACACTATCCTTTTTTTTGCGGTGGGTGTAGTGAGTCCCCCTCATACTTGTTGTGTAAACCTGGGTCCTTGAAGCACTAAGGAAGTGACTTAGGTTGTGTTGCAACCGCTTGTTAATGTCCCTAACACAAATATGCATTGATGTTCTCTAAATTTGTTGTAATAGAATTTCTAGCACAACAAATATGGTAGAATATGCACATTGGAAATTGTGCAATATAGTCATAATGGCTCGAAGGGGTATAATCAATTTCCCACTAGATTGCATCTCAGTCATACCCCTATCTTGATGGACTAACTCAAGCTTATGTATATTGCCTTGGGAATCACCTTCCACCATTAAACATTAAAACACGAGGTTATGGGTGTGTTGAATCCCTTGTTGACAAGCCATGACCTTTGCCATGTTGTTAGTAAACCAACACAATATTTTGTGAAGCATGTTGCAATCTTCCTCGTTTAATCCCAAAGAACGTTGATCTAAATTTTAAGAGCAATCTAGTGGAAAACACATTAAATTACATAACTTAAATGTATTATAATAGAGAAGATGAACCAAAACTAGGTTGAATAAACAAAATACAAAGACAAAATTGTTGCAAAAACTAATTTTATTGATAGAAGGGTTGAATACAAAACGTAGCATCTTTGAGAAGATATATGAATCTACTACTTCACTATGCTATTACAATCCACCATTGTTGCTATATTACTACATACAACATAAAAAATGAATATACTAAGAACACAAAGAGACTTTCGTGGAGAGTCTAAAAGGCCATGGGACAAGAGACTCATCAAAGAGGTGATGAGTAATTGTTGTGTGCTAGTAGAACAAGACAACCATAAATAAATTATGTTCACTAAGTTTTGAATGAACTTGTCAAAGCCATAAATTTTTTACCATAGCTTAGAATGTGAACTTAAATATACATAGGAAACTTTCAACCAAGTCCTTTGATGCACCTAAAAAAACCGTTTATACAAACTCAAAAATTAGAAATTTTGATTATTAATCCAAAACCGTAGCACTGAAGCACAAATTGCTCAAGGAGCAAGAGTAGATCTCTCAAGATGATCTGATGATATGATATGATGATAGATCGATCAGGAGGATGATCTATAAATGGGTTTGGTCATGGACCAAAGCCAACAAACTTGGTGAAGGCAGTTGCACTTGTCCATGAAACGTGGATCGAGCATCCTTAAGTGGACATGGTCAACCACCAATTTAGTCAGACATCAACCCAAATATATTGGTCAACCCACTCATCCAACAAAGTGAGGTTTATGATGTAACCACATGTTTCAACACAATTCACATACTCAATTTGCATTGCCCTTTAAAGCCTCATCAAGTTACACTTGTAAAAAGGAAGAAAACATAGGCTAAACCAATGGTGAAGTTGTGCCATGGAAAGTCCCTCCTTCAACCTCATGGAAATCTCAAACAATAATACACAAAAAAGAAAAATTATCCCTATCTTGATGAATATCCTTATGGTCTTCTTTTCCCCAAGGTCCACATTAATTTGTTTATATGATGGTACATGGGATTTTTGTGTGGGGTACACTGAAGCCTAATGGAATTTGAAAACAATAATACACCAAAAAGTGAACTTATCCATACCCTTAAGGTCTATTTTTCCCTAGGGCCCACATTAATTTGTTTATTTGATAGTACATTGAATTTTCTATTGGACACATTGAAACTACCTATGTATCATTAAAATATAGTTTTTACGCTCCAACTAAAGTCCCTAGTGACAAATCTCAAGATGGGATTTCACCTAGTATATATACATATTATCCCAAGTGAGATATTGTTTTGAGATTCACTTCAATAAGCAAAAAAGGAGATTTGAGGCCAAAGATGGAAGCCATTTGGTATCCCTAGATCCAAGTGAAGCATGTGTTGTCTATATGTTCCATTGACAAAGAAAACCTCAATGCCAAGCCTACCCCACTGAAGGACATCTAATCCTATTTGATGTGAGAGAAGACAAGATTACAACTCTGACCAAATCATAACTAAGTGATATACACTATTCCATGAATGAAAAATGAAAATGTGGAAAATCATTGTGGAACTTTTTCACTAACCAAATCTTATCAATTGTAATGAAGGTCATATACCTATCCACATAACAACATCCCAAGGGATCCAAACAATGTTATAAGGGGAAAATCGATTCCAAAGAGTAGTCCAATTTGTAAATCCCACTGAGCCACTCTCATTGATGTGGGTCAACCTTTGTTTTTTTAATAGTGATTCCATATATGAAACCCATTATGACAATGCCTAACTTTGTATACCCTATATATATATATATATA
>JZKD02S2348602.1:0-12795 GCA_000966675.3 Picea glauca | reverse complement strand
ACAAAGATTTATGAAACAGGAAGATAATCAAGCTCCACAACCAACACTTTTACCCTATATACCTATCTCAAATTGGATCATAGGTTATATGGTTGGAAATATTATTCTGAGACATTTCTAATAGTATATGGCATTCCCTCTAAATCCCTATGGATGAGGAGATCTAATTTTTTTCGTCGGAGAACCCAACCTGAAAATTTAGGTTGGCTCAACCAGTCTTTACAAGTCAGCCCTGAAAGTGAGGACAAAAATATTATAAATACAGGATAGATGTGCACATTTGTAGTGTGATCAAGAAAGAGATCAATTCTAAGGTGCACAGGAGTGATCTGAGGTGCTCTAAAGGAGTTGGGGTGTATTTTTGGGAGATAAAGGTGTGCAAGAGAATTTTGAGGGGTCTTTTGGGGATTTTCTTTTTCATAAGGTATGTTATGAAGGATTGAAGTTCTGTGATGTTGCAATGTGCGTTGTTTTGAGGTTGTGATGTTGCAATGTGCGTTGTTTTAAGGTTGTTATGGTGTAGTATGGGATCATATTGTGGGAAGGATTCTACAAGGCTCACTAGGGAATGAAGGCTACATGTGACTAGGGTTTGAAGGATTATTTGAAGTATGAAGAATGTGGGTGAGGGGATTGGTGTCTCCAATAGGTTGGTTCTTGCAAATATTGTAACAGTGGGTTGGTGCCTATAGGTGATGTTCAGTTGGTCTCAATATTTGAGGATATTGGTGTCTCTAGTAGGTTGGTTCCTACATATTGTTGAATTGGTGCTCAGTTAAGGAGATTGGTGTCTCTAGTAAGTTGGTGCCTACAATATTTGTAAGAGTAGGTTGGTGCCTACAAACATTTATAAAGATAAGTTTTATGGTTTTTTCTGATTGGGTTTTCATGTTAAACTTTTTGCATTGTGATTTGATTTTATATGTGTTTATTGTTTCTCAAATAATGAATGATATATTAATGGTTAAATAAATAAAAAAGTATTGTATACCAATTGAACCCCCCCCGACCCCCCCTTCTCAGTATAAGCATAAGTTCAACAAACATAAACAAAAATATGGAAGGTGCTCACCCAAAATTCATTGTTGTGGGTACTAAAGCTACTTGGGATAAATAAGAGAGTTGTGAAAAGCCTCCAAGGGTGATCGACCTCCTGGAAGATCATACACATGCAGCCCAATTTATAGAAGGATAATGCGTTAGAAGATAATACACAAACAAATGCTAGTTCTACTACTATAAAAATAATTAATGATAAAATTAAGTAGAGAGACCCTAGTGCTCTCATAAGGGATGATACCTTTGTTTCCTTCATTGTGATGGAACCTCCCTTGAGGTTGTAGGTTTGAAATGTTGAAGGTATGAATAGCACCATACCAACAAATATGCCCAAGGATGAATCAATCGATAATTCAAAGTTAGAGCCAAGATAATCACAAGAGGTCCCTATAAAGGTGTTAGAGATGACAAGTGAAAGAATCCCAAAAGCGTGGTGGACGTAAAGGATCAAAATATGGTTCTTGTATGAGTGTGTACTTGTAATATAGGGTTTTAAATATAGAAGTTTCCATGAAATGATGAATCCTCGAAGACTTTGCAAAGAGGAATTGAAGGGTATAAATAGAAGGAAACGGCCTTAAGGTGTAGTTGTATCTTAGGTTAGCCATTGAGGGTTCCATCCATATGGAATAGTTATAAAAATCATGTTGACATAGTACAATGGGATTTTTAATACTATTCCAAAATTTTCTAGGCCCAAACCACCTCTATATTGTGCATGTTGTAGAACACAAACACAACCATACCTTCTTAGGAATGTATGATACACTTTTTTCCAAGAGACTAGGTAGCGTTGAGGAATTTTGACTCACTTTGAATCCATAAATAGTGATTCCAAATAGATTTAGGCATATATATGGACCCAAAATGAGGCACCCTAAGTGTTATGGACATAGCTAGGGGGTTTGTTCCCCCAACTGAACCCCTAAATTTAGAAAATCCAAAAAATGGGTGTTATGAGAGTCAGCATGAACCAAATCAACAACCAAGGGATAGAGGCCAAAGAAAATAAGGCATCCAAGGATCCCACCTAATTTTTATACATTCATAAGTGGTATCACATCTAAGATGAGATCATAGGAACTCTTGGAAGACAATCCATCACAAAAGAGCAGTATTGAAAGATATTGTATCATCAATGGGAGGGTCATGTATGAATATAGGAGTGAACCACACAATACACCTATTAGTAAGTAGGCATATGTGAGTACCCAAGTACAAATATCACACACTTCATTTAAACCCCCATGTAGGATTTGTTATCCATAAGATGAGAATAGTAGGAAATTGCAAGGAAGGAAAGAAACAAACAAAGAAAAAGAATACAAAAGAAAAAATAAGAGTAGCAACAATAGAAAATAAATTATGCATGGGGGTTGGCATGATAATCTTTATAGAGTGAGATAATTCCCTGACATGATGAGGGGATAATATTTGTTGTCCAACTTTACTTAAGTTCTTTAATTTTGCATGGAGACCCCATGCCCAGATAATCAATATAAAGAATGAAGCTACAACACACTTACATATGGCATACGATGCACACAAGTATAATACAAAGGAAGAAAATAAATATATGAGAATCACATGATGCAAGGCATATAATAATGTCAAGATAGGCAAACAAACAAGCTTAACTATTGTGCAAGAAATATAAAAATTTAGCTATGGAGTGTAAATGAAGAGGTTATACCATGAGAAATAAATATAACCATCATGTAAGTGATACAATAGATAAAATTATGAGATTTAGAGACTTGCAAGATCTAACTACCATGTTAGTTAAATAACAACTATAACATGAAATAAAACATAAGTAAGGCTAATGATAATAATAGTGACTAGACTATCAAAGTCACTAACGAGTGTATGGAAAATGAGTTTAAAAAGTAAGGGTAAGAGAGTGATACATGTACATACCTATAGAATGGAGTCGGACGTATATGAACAAGATGAAATACGATAAGTACCTACATCATGGAAGTAATAAGTTTACCCCAAGTAGGGTATGGAAAATGACAACAATTTTTAGGAAAGGGATAAAGGATGGGAATAGAAGGAGTGAAAGAAGATATGAGATAAGGTAACACTAGTGTTGTGCTAGCAAAGGTATGAGATGACATACATTAGGATGGAGTCAATACAAGTATCAAAGGTGATATACGTTAGTGGGAAACTAACACAAGCACAAGAGGCGCCATACACCAAACAAGGACACAACACAAGAATGGGAGTTGACATACATCAGCTCAAGGATAATGAAAAAACAACAAGTGAAATACACTAGTCCAAGGCCCAATGAATGCCTAGGAGGTGACACCCATTAACACATATTTCACACAATCATAAGAAAGAGGTTGATACTAAAAATAGATCCACGATAATAGGAGTTGGTAGCAGGGATATGCCAAGGTCATGGAGATTATTCACATAGTAGGTTATGAGATGCAACCAACCAAGAGGGAAACCTCAATAGAGAGACTAAGGAAATGATGTTTGTCCCTAACTAGGTGGAGGTTATCTCAAATAGGGGAATACCTGAGATAACAACCTAGGAAGAAATAATAAATCGATAAGGAAACTAAAGAACAAGGGAAATGAAGAGGATGATGAGAAGGAAAAAAGGAGGCAAGAGGAGAGGTATTATCCCAAGCACATCATGGAAGGAAAAAAGAGGAAGAATAAGGAGGGTTGAATGACCTAGGAGAGGGAAGACAAGGGTGTGAATGATTTTCTGAGAAATGCCAACAACAAAGGCCCAATTTGGCCCACAAAAGTATCATCTGAGATGATGCTTTGGTCAACTTGGAAAACAACATTAAAATTTAGATACCCCCCATATTTAGAGAAACTTAAGCCATTGACGAAAGGATAGGAAAAGTGAGGATCTTTCCCCAAGGTCTAGGGCACAAGGGAAAGAGGAAAAGTGGGAGATTATGAGAATCCAAAATATAAGGAAGAGGGGAGACTATATTGAGAAAAGAATGATAAGTGGAGAGGAGAGAAATGGATTCCAACCCATCCCTAGGGGCATGATTTTGATGAGGGGCGCAAATTGGACCAAGGAAACAATCTCATATATATTTTAGAAGGAATGTTGTGGAAATAATGTCCTTAAGAGTACAAAACTCTTTAGACCTCAGATGGGTTCCTGACATGTGAAATAACAATGCATTTGATATTCAGATTAAGTAGGAAAAGGGGTAACATTCTCAAGAAAAGTCAAGGGTTGACCCTACAAAAATGGACTTCTCATGGCCCTACACATGAGTATGGACTAAGCATCATATTGATGAGTCTCATGTCAACTTTAAGGTTTAGGTTTAGAAAAATAATCCCTCATAGTGAAGAGAGGTGTAGCCACCTGGTGAGATAGTAATGCATCTACCATGGGGACTATAGAAGGGGTAAGAGACAAGGGAACTTCATGATCTATGAGTGGTAGGGTGAAAAGTTCCTCATCCTAAGAAGATATAAGGATGAATGAAATTCAACATAGAAACAAGGGGTTTCAAATAGCTTCGAGAATAGGAAAAGGAAGGAGAGAGAGAGAGAGGAAAATAAGAAAGGATTTTGGGAAATTAAACAAGGTAGCAAGACAAAGGGGCAACCCAAGTTATGTGGTAGTAGGATTAGGGAAGAAAAAGTTCATTTTTCTAGAGGACCTAAGGTAAGATATCCTAATGGATTCATGGAATCCCAAAACCTCTTAAATATAAGTAAGAGGGGGAAAGAAAAAATCAATAAAAGTGGACTTCACAATCCAAAATACAATGGGAAAGAGAGAAGAGATTAAGGAGGAGAGAGCCTTTGCTCAGGAAAGAGAAGGGTTGATGGAAAATCCCCAGAATATTCACAAATATGTAGCTAATAGATGGATCCATGATACCAAATGCACAATGAGGACAGAGGTGGAAGACCTCCCACACATACACTAATAAAGAGGGAAAAGAGGAGAGTGGAGTTGCCACTCAGTTTTAGGGATAAACTGAGAAACCATAGTTTAAGACAAGGGAAGATCAAGAAGATAAGTGAGACCACTAGTTAATTAGGGTTTTAAACATTTATTACATCAGCCTATGGATGTATATTATTAGGGTACTTCACTTGTTTTTATATTAGGATTTACCAACAAATAAATAAGGAAAGTAAACCAACTAACTAGGTTATTTAATTGACAAATCCTTTAATGAGATATAAACTCTATTTTTGGAAACAAAAAGAGATGGAAAGAAATCACCTAGAATTTGTTGTTGATGGTGCTAAAAAACATGAGAGTTTTTATAGGCTTCCAATAGTGATGAATGTCCTATAATATTCTACACATACAACTCCACTTTCTTGCAAGACAATGCTTGATTCAATCTCCAATACAAAGGTGTGTGTGTGTGTAACCACAAAAAAACACTATATCTACTACCATAAAGATATATCAATGATTAAACTAAGTACAAAGACACTAGTGCCCTCATAAGGGATGAAACCTCCCTTACCATGGTTGTGACCTTGAAATTGTAGGGTTAAAATGTCCAAAGTACGAATGGAACTATGCCAAAAAATATGTCATAGGATCAATAAAACAAGCCTTCAAGGTTGGAGCCAAGATAATTACAAGAGGTCCTTACAGAGGTGTTGGGGATGATAGGTGCAAGTATCCCAAGAGAATAGTGGAGGTAGAGGATCAAGCTGTATTTTTTATTGGATTGTGTACCTTCAAGGTAAGGTTTTAAATATGGAATATTCCAAGAGATCCTTATATACTTTACAAAGATAAATTGAAGGGTAGAAATTTTCAAAGAAAATGACCTCGAGTTGTAGGTGTGCATTAGGTTAGTTGTTGGAGGGTCGGATTCACATGAATCAATCATACTGCATGCATTGAATCACTATTGTGGGTTTGTTAAGACTGTGTCATGGGTGTTTATCCCCAAAACACTTATGTAATATACCCAAATATATTATATTAGGTGAATGCTAAATTAATTAAACTCTTGAATAGTCATCTCTATTCCAAAAGAGTTGTGACTCTATTAATTAAATTGTATAAGTAGTGATCCAACATTATGTAAATGATGACTTGGGAATAAATATCATGTATATTTTTATAAATATATCTCTTAGCCTCCAAGTTGGTATCATATCCAATCATGGGAATGCATCATGGATGAACTTCTCCAAATTCATGAGGACATATTGTCATTCACCATCTATCATGGGTACTCTCACTACAATAGCCACTCCAGCTATAATTTGGTCAATGATGCAACTACCATTCACCATTATGTATAAATATTCCTCTATTTGAATCAACACAACTGCCTAGCCATCACCTCCTCATCCACCAATTTCTAGTGATCACAATTTCTACCTATAGAGATACATGGTTACCAACCCAACCACCACACTTCAACGAGGACAACCATTGTAATTAATTAGGAGTTCAAAAATGACAAGGAAGGCTGCAAGGACTGCCAACAACTCCTCTTCCACCACAAAGTGGACTGATGATATAAAATAGGTCAACACTAGAGTGTTGAAGGAGATGATTGAAACATTATCCAAAAAATTGAACAAGCCAAGCACAACAATCTCCAAAAAAAACAACAAGTTGAACACATTGATCTCTAAAAAATTCGTTAAAGTGGAGTTTGGAATAAATGAGTGGGGAATTAACCAAGACTAGATCAAGGGCATGGTTAGAGAAATGAAAATAAAGAATAGAGGAGTAAGCATCCCAAAATCCAACTCTATTTTCCTCCACCGCACCATTCATCTAATGTGGGTACCTTTGGTTGTTTTACACAGAAAATAAAAATTGTTATACCAAAATTTGATGGTGAGGATGATAGAGAGGGTAAAAAATGGACAAATAAACTTGAATGTTATTTTGGGATGTATGAATTCGAAAATGATGAAGAGAGAATTAATTTTTCATCTTTGCACTTGGAAAAAGCAGCTTCTGATTGGTTCCTATGATGAAACTCAAAATCTAAAGCATTCACAAGAGATTGGGATATTCAAAAAGAATAAATTTTAAAATATTTCAGGATATAGAAGAGATGGAAGTCTTCGCTTAACTCACTCAATTGCAACAATCCGGTATTGTGGAGGAGTATTTCCATGATTTACATGTGATGGCTACTAGAATTCCAAACCTATCATATGATAGAATTCTACAAATTACCATTATCAAGATTGAAAGAGAATATAAAAAAAGAACCCAAATTAATAGATATCAAGGATGTAGAGCAATCATAACAAAAACCCACACTCGTTGAAGAGAAATCGTTGTCCTATTATCGACCCCCTTCCCTCCATATTGGAAAACCAAGCTCAAAATATATTCCCCCAAATAAAAACATTCCACCATCAAACGTAATGAATGACAAAGATTGGTGTTTTAAATACCACGCACCTAATTGGAGTCCAGGCCACAAATGAAAAGAAAACAAATTCTACTTGTGCAAAGTACATAGAAACGATAGCGACAAAGAGGAAGAAGTAGTTGATATATATTTACATAGCATATAAATGGAGGATTGAAGTGAGGGATCCAAAATCCTTGAAAAAATTAGCTATCAAAATACCATCCCAACACTCTCAGTTGCCACGATGATGGGTATTTCTCTACCTGAAACTCTTGAGGTTTTGGGTTACATTAAGAAAACAAGAGTAATGGTACTTATATATAGTGGAAGTTCACATAATTTCATAGACACTAGAGTGGACAAATAATTAAATATGTTCATCTACCCTACCTTTGACTTCCAATTCAAAATACTGGGGAAAAAACTACATGTGATGGGAAGTGTCATAAGGTAGAATTTTCTATTAATGATTACAAATTAAATTCTCTTATGTATGGCATGGTAATTTGGGGAGTAGACATAGTCTTAGCAGACTAATGGTTGACCACAATTGTTATAGTGGGGTTAAATTTACAAAAAAAAATTCCTAATATTTTATGAGAATGGAAAAAAATACAAGTTTCATGGAATCAAGAGCCCACCCCCCCAAATAGTCTCATCCAAAAAAATGGAGAAAATTATTAAGAAAGGAACCCCTTCTTATCTTATACATTTTTATTCAATGGAGGAAGCATCAAATGAAATAGATGGTCCAAAAGGACTAGATATGAATCTTGGGAAATATAATATTATTTTCAAGGCTTAACTTGTGGTCTTCCTCTAGAACAATCCAGACATCATATCATAGAACTAATCCATGAATCAACCCCAACTAGGAGAAAATATTACAAGTAGTCCCATAGATACAAAACATAAATTGAATTCTTGGTTCAAGAAATATTTGGTTGTGGGATTATAATAAGAAGAAAAAGTCCATTTTCAACACCAATCATACTCATAAGGAAAATGGATGGCTCCTACAAAATCTATATTGACTATTGAGAATTAAAAAAAATCACCATTAAATATAATTTTCTCATTCCATTTTGGATGCGCTTCAAAATGCTAATTATTTCTCCAAGTTTGATATGAAATTAGGCTATTGCCAGATAAGAATATGAGAAGAGAGCATTCCCAAAACTACTTTTTGTACCCATGAGGGCCTATATGAATTTTTTGTCATGTATTTTGGACTATCCAATGCCCCAACTACCTTCTAGGCAATGATGAATGACCTATTATGTCCATACTTATAGAAGTTAGTACATATGTTATTTGATCATATCCCTATTTACAACAAAAAATGGAGCTTACACCTCAAGCAAATAGAGACAATGTTGAAACTATTAGAAGAAAATAAGTTTGATGCAAACAAACCAAAATAGAGTTTTGGAATAGGAGATAGAATTTCCAGTCCATGTTGTATCAACATATGGAGTTGAGGTAGACCCAAAGGAGATTTCGTTGATTACTAATTGGAATACTCCCAAGACTATCATATCATTACGAGGGTTCTTAGGTGTTACAAGGTGTTACAAAATATTTGAAAAAACCTATGCAGAGATTGTTGGCCCACTAAGCATGTTGTTGAAAAAAGAGGCCTTTTGATGGAATGATGTAACAAAAGATTGTTTTAAGAGTATCAAGACCTTAATGAATTCCACTCATGTTTTGGCTACCCCCAATTTACAAAACCTTTTGTACTTGAATGTGATCCTTCAAGGACCATAATAGGAGTTGTGTTTATATAAGAAAATCACCCCATTTCCTTTGAAAGTTGAATATTAAACCCTAGAGAGCAAGCAAAATCTACATATGACAAGGGAATGTTGGTAATCAATAATGTCTTGGTAAAATGGAAACATTATTTTCTAGGAGCCAAATCTTGGGTCAAAAGAAACCACAATGGCTTGAAATATTTCCTCAACCATAAGAGCTTATCATCATAACAACAAAAATGAGTAATAAAAATCCAAGTTTTTGACTTTGAAGTCCTTTATAAGAAGGGAAAGGAAAACCAAGTTGTTGATGACTTAGTGAGGAAAGAAAAGGGAGATACTACACTCTACTTAATTTCAATAGTCATTCCCGAATGAATCTCAAATGTTCAATCCAAGGATGTGAAAAATCTAGAAATTAGGAATCCAAATTACCCAACACTTCCAAATTCAAAATCCAAGTCTTAAAAGAAAATCATGATTCATTGATTACAGGTCATGTTATATTTTTCAAAACATACTACAATATCCAACAATCCTTCTTTTGGGAAGGAAAAAAGGTTGATATTCAAAAATATGTGGTTGAATATGACACATGTTAGCACCAAAAGTTCAAATCAATCACACATTTGGGTCTCCTTCAACCTCTTCATATTCCAAATCAGAAATGGACGAAAGTGTCTATGGATTTAATCACACCCAAATTAGAGGGGAAGGATAACATATTTGTAAAAGATTATCAATTAACCAATTATGCTCACTTCATTAGAATATCATCGAAATCTAAAGCCAATAAAATTGCTCATAGTTATGTGAATAATATCTATATACTCCATGGGTTTCCTAAAGTTATCGTCAATGATAGGGACCCCAAATTAGCTAGCAACTTTTGGAAGGAATTGTTCCACCAAGTGGGGAGAACATTAACCATGATAAATTCATACCATCCCTAGACATATGGACAAACCGCAGTGGTAAATAAATTCCTTGAAGGATACCTAAGGAATTTTTTGAACGAACATTAGTCATAATGGCACAATTGGCTACACCTTGCAGAATGGTGATACAACACTACTTATCAAAATTCAACAAAAATGACCCCCTTTGAAGCTTTATATGGATTTCCAACACCATCAATAAAATAATATGTTGTTAACAATTTCAAAGCATCTGTTGTGAAAAATACCTAGCCACATATGATGGAATCCTTTGTATCCCAAAGAATCATGCCGAGTAAGAAAGGAATTGAATCAAGCTGATTTGGAGAGAATTGATTGTGAATTTGAAGTAGCAGATATGACTTCAACCATACAAGAAAAACTTGCTTAGAAATTACAAAAATCATAAACTTGCATCGAAGTTTTATGGTCCTTACCAAATCTAGAAAAGAGTCCTTGTATATTTCCAACTAGGGTAAGTTACATTATGTTTTCCATGTTTCATGTTTGAAGAAAATGTTGGATTCAATAAATCCTATAGAGATAGAATTACCCCTTTTGGATGAAAAAGGGAGGCTAGGAATGGAACTCAAGTGTATGTTAGAATTCAAAACCAAAGTTCTTTGTTCAAGAAATGTCAATGAGTACCTTATCAAATGGAGGAACCTAATAGAATATGAAGCTACTTGGGAGATTGAAGAATTTAAATTGAGGCACTTGTCTTTACCAATGCTTCAAGGAAGATGCATTTTAAGAGAGGATGACTTGTAATATTACCCAAATAGATTCTAGTTGTCAAATGATTAATTAATTAAACTCTTAAATAGTCAACTCCATTTCAAAATAGTCATGGCTCTATTAATTAAGTTGTATAAGTAGTGATCCGGAGATATGTAAATGATGGCTTGGGAATAAATAGCATATATGTTTGTATAGATAAATATGGTAGCCTCTAACCTCTTTGTTACATGTGTGGGTGAATACAGAGGTAATATCCTCTTAAGAACTTGCAATACACTTTTTACAAAGAGACAAGGCAATGATAAGGAAGTTTGACTCACTTTGTCTCCATAAATAGCAAGTTCAAATGGATTTGGACTACCATGGACCCAAAATGAGGAATCTTGAGTGATTATGGACTCAATTGGGGGTTTGCACTCACAAACTAAATCTCTAAATTCAGGAAAACCCCAAATAGGTGCCCCAAGGGTCAAGGTGAACCAAACTAGTAACCAAGGGCTAAATACCAAGGGGAAAAAGGTATATAGGGATCACATCTAAGAGCTAGACATCTCTAAGAGGTCACACATCTATGTTGAAAAGAGGGGAACTCTAAGGAGGTAGTCCATCACAAAAGCGCATTTCTAAGAGATATTGTATCATCATTACTCGAATCACATATGAAAGTAATACAAGAGTAAACCGCAAAATGAGGCTTTTGGTGGGTAGGCATATGTGAGTACCCATATGCAAATCTCATTTGTTACATCCAGTGGAAATTTTATCCAAATCCAATAAAGATTTTACTGGAAGACATAATTCCTCCTAATTAATGTGAACTTCAATCATAGAGTTTTTTTTACAAAAAATTCAACACATTTTTAAATGACCAAAAAACTTAAAAAAAAAAATAACCAATAGAAATTTTACCAAAAAACACAGTTACTCCTAATTAATGTAAAATTCAACCACAAAATTTTTCTTACCAATATTTTCACCCATTTTGAAATGACCCAAATACTTAAAATTTTGAAAAAACAAATAAATCAAAATAAAACTTTCTCACTTCAAAACATGTCTCATCATCTTCTTCTTTCATATTTCATCATCTTCTTTAACAAGATGTAATGTCATTCATAAATTTATCTCTAATAAAAAAACCATAACATCAAATATCCAAAACAGTGTGCTATCGTTTTTGTTTTTGGTGAAATGGGCAATAATTGCAAGATGACTATTAACTTTATTATCTCTAATAAAAAAACCATAACATCAAATATCCAAAACAGTGTGCTATAGTTTTTGTTTTTGGTGAAATGGGCAATAATTGCAAGATGACTATTAACTTTATTTAAATGGAAAGTTTCACTTAATAATTTTTATCACCGGATCCCAATGGATGCTACATCAAATCTTTTCTAGGGTCAAATATTACAGCTTTAGTGGAAGTTATTACGTCTCTCTTTTCAAGTATAGTTTTTATCCGAATAAATGTATAAATGTAACCATAAAGTCTTTCTAAAAGTGGACTACCTATATATGGTTCTCCTTTGTCTCTTCAAATTGGAACACTGAAAATTGTGGAACCTTGGTGATCCTCACTATGGAGTTTCACAATACATATGTGATATTGTAATAATTTATTATATCCCTTGATTTCCTTGTCAAAATTATGCTTCCATATCCTTTGTTTTCCTTGGGAGCACATCTAACAATTTATTATATGCCTTGATTTCCTTGTCAAAATTATGCTTCCATATCCTTTGTTTTCCTTGGGAGCACATCTAACAATTTTTTATATGCCTTGATTTCCTTGTCAAAATTATGCTTCCATATCCTTTGTTTTCCTTGGGAGCACATCTAACTTTCACAAGTCTCTTTAGTTGGGAAATTGAGCAGCCATAATTATGAAAATATTGATGATATGAAACAAGTATTTTAATAAACCACCTT
>JZKD02S2348536.1:20966-31279 GCA_000966675.3 Picea glauca | reverse complement strand
CAATGTAATGATCCCAAGCCAAATTCTTTCTTGGAATCACTAACTACTACTGATCTATTGATGTGCAGGTATTTATTGAGTTATTAAGTTCATACAAGATTCATCAACACATGAATATCACAATATATTCAAGATGTAGAAGCATAAGCAAAGATATGACCTTTTTATTATGAGCAATGTAAGATCAATACAATAGATGGTCGATCTGGCATAAACCTCAGATGGACGTACATGGAATAGATATGAGCTACTACAAAATGCTCCCGACAATACAAAATAAGCTTCCAAAGGCTGGATATACAATGAAGACTAAATCAAGTAGGTCTGATCCGTACTAATGCTCAGCCTCCAAGCTGGAAAGTGCCATGCCCTGCTAGAATGTTGAAGCCCTTAATAATTCAGCCCTGCTACCAAAAGTGTCAAAACATCCCAAGAAATATTCCAAATGATAGATCGGGCAACTGTAAGGACAACCCAGATGTCCAAATTCCCAAATCCACTCTCAAACCCTGTAGATCTAAATTCCTCCATTGAATGGTGCACCCCACTAGATGACTGAAAACCTATCTAGTTCATCCCTGATGAAGGAGGCCTCCAAATTCTCTAAAACTCTCCAAGAATATAGATTGGGCTATGAGAATCTCGTTGGAGAAGTTTCAGACTCAGATCTCAAACATATCTCCCTAGATCTGAGTTTTACTGAATCACAGGACGTCCCCTATGGCTCCAAGACGTCCCAATCTGCAGACAAATGTAGAATGATGATAACCCTCCAAAAAATCCCTCAAACTAATGGTCATGCCCCTGCAAACAAAACCCAACTGTCGGAATGGCCCCAGGCCCTCAGGATAAGCTGGATCGAACCTCCCTCTAGATGATGGTGCACCCTTGCTGGAAACACAAGAACNCTTGGAATCACTAACTACTACTGATCTATTGATGTCCAGGTATTTATTGAGTTATTAAGTGCATACAAGATTCATCAACACATGAATATCACAATATATTCAAGATGTAGAAGCATAAGCAAAGATCTGACCTTTTTATTATGAGCAATGTAAGATCAATACAATAGATGGTCGATCTGGCATAAACCTCATATGGACGTACATGCAATAGATATGAGCTCCTACAAAATTCTCCCGACAATACAAAATAAGCCTCCAAAGGCTGGATATACAATGAAGACTAAATCAAGTAGGTCTGATCCGTACTAATGCTCAGCCTCCAAGCTGGAAAGTGCCATGCCCTGCTAGAATGTTGAAGCCCTTAATAATTCAGCCCTGCTACCAAAAGTGTCAAAACATCCCGAGAAATATTCCAAATGATAGATCGGGCAACTATAAGGACAACCCAGATGTCCAAATTCCCAAATCCACTCTCAAACCCTGTAGATATGAATTCCTCCATTGAATGGTGCACCCCACTAGATGACTGAAAACCTAGCTAGTTCATCCCTGATGAAGGAGGCCTCCAAATGCTCTAAAACTCTCCAAGAATATAGATTGGGCTATGAGAATCTCGTTGGAGAAGTTTCGGACTCAGATCTCAAACATATCTCCCTAGATCTGAGTTTTACTGAATCACAGGATGTCCCCTATGGCTCCAAGACGTCCCAATCTGTAGACAAATGTAGAATGATGATAACCCTCCAAAAAATCCCTCAAAATAATGGTCCTTCCCCTGCAAACAAAACCCAACTGTCGGAATGGCCCCAGGCCCTCAGGATAAGCTGGATCGAACCTCCCTCTAGATGATGGTGCACCCTTCCTGGAAACACAAGAACAGTACGACCTGCTACCTTCTGAAGCACTAGATGGAGATGGGCTGAGACTAGAATGGTGTGGAGGAGTCTTTCATCCCCAAAACCAAGCTACAGAACAAGGTGAGTGGATATTTCACCACTGAGTTGCTCAAAAGGGTTTGTACAGCAAAACCCCCAAACTAAATTCTCAAGAGCAATAGCAAATGCTAATCCAAAACTAGAATGAGTAATAGGTGCACCCCAGCCTCTTACTTATACTTTTCCTTCTAATTCTGTGTTGAGTTAGGTTAACTCCCAAGGTTAATCTTATATTCTTCTGTTGAGTTATCTTTTACTCCTTTATCCTTTTCCTGTCTTAAGTCAACTTAAAGATATAACTTTTAACTTCTTGACTTTCCCCCCCTCAGTGTGAGACTATGACCTAGTGGGGGTGCCCAGGCCATTGAGTCTCCTCATCACCTCTCTAAGAGGTGGGGGTCATTATAGTCTCCCCTTCTTGAAATTGCTTGTCCTCAAGCAATTCCAAACTTGCTTCTATAACCACGTGCTCCTACTCCCAAGTGGCATCCTCAATGGGTAAATCCTTCCACCTGATCAGATACTCCTTGATGCTTTGGTTTCAGAGCCTCTTCTCTCGGACTTCTAACACCTCCTATGGAATCAAAACAAGTTCTCCCTCCTCATCCATGGGAGGTAGTGCCTCAATAGGCCTGATGTATTGACCGAGGTATTTCTTAAGGCACGAGACATGGAATACATTGTGAATTTTGCTACCCTGTGGAAGCTCCAGCTCATAAGATACTGCCCCTATCCTCCTGCTGACTCTGTAAGGTCCAAAGAAACATGGCTGCAGTTTCTTCGCTCCGCTTCTTTTAATGGAGGCCTGCCTCTATGGTTGCAATCTCAAATAGACTAAATCGCCAACCTCAAAGGTACAATCAACTCTGTGCTTGTCTGCTTGGACCTTTTTTTGGTTTTGTGCCCTCTGTAAATGATCCTTCAATTCCTTGAGAATGTCTTGGCTCTGCTGTATCCAATCCTGTACCATTGGAGCCCTACTGTCACCAAATGAAATCTCCACAAACGATAAAGGATCATAGCTATATAAATCTCTGAAGGGTGACATGCCAATGGACATATGTTGGGTTGTGTTCTAGCAATATTCTCTCAAATGTAACCATCCGACCCATGCTTTCTCTTGTCCTGCTACATTGTTTCTGAGGTAACCTTCCACCCATTTGTTGACTATCTCAGTATGACCATCCATCTGAGGGTGATAGCTAGTACTAGGAGTCAATGTTGTACCCACTAATCTAAACAACTCCTTCCAAAATGTACTCATGAATCTGTTATCCCTGTCACTGATGATGGTTTTGGGTAGGCCGTGTAGTCTGAGCATCTCTCTAAAAAATAATCCGGCCACCTGTGCTACACTAAAGTCTGTGGCTATGGGAAAAAAGTGTGCAAACTTTGTCAACATGTATACCAACATGAAAATGCAATCTTTACCCCGTGCCTTGGGAAACCCTGTGATGAAATCCATGGATATACTTTCCCACTTGTGCTTGGAATGGGTAGGGGATGCAACAATCCTGCAAGGTGCATGTGCTCATCCTTGTTTTCTTGGCATGTAATGCATTCTTTGACATGCTTCATCACATCTTCCTTGAGGCCTTTCCATGCAAACCTCTCTCTCACCTGCCTGCACGTCTTATTGATGCCCTGATGCCCTACTACTAGTGAGTTATGACATGCATGCAGGATATTAGCTTTGAGAGCTGATCCATGAGCTAAAAAGATTCGAAATTTGTAATAGATGAGGTCATTTATGACCCTGAAGTTGTCATCCTATATTTGCCCATCCAACAGTTGACAAGAGAATTTATCCTTTGCATATTCCACTATCAAGTGTTCCTTCCAGTCGACTGACATAATGGACATGGAAAAAATGGATGGCCTTCTGGATAATGCATCGCCCACTGCGTTGTTCTTCCCTTTGAAGAATTCAATGTCAAAGTCGTAGGCCTGTATTTTGCTGACCCATTTTTGTTCTCTTGCATTCAAATCCTTTAGTTCCAATAGATATTTAAGACTATTATGGTCTGATTTGACCAAAGACCTTGCACCTACCAAATATTTCCTTAATTTGGCTAGTGCATGCATGATAGCCATCATTTCTTTGTTGTAAATGTTGTAAAGTAGTTCAGGACCCCTGAGTTTCTAGCTTTCATAGGCAAGTGGGTGCCTATTCTGCATCAACACAACCCCTATACCTTCCCCCAAGGCATCACACTCCAAAGTGAAGGGTATGCCGAAATCAGGAAGAGGTAGAACTGGGCAGTTGCTCATGACCTCTTTCATTTTCTCCATCATGACTTGGGCCTCATCATTCCATTTTAGGGACCCCTTTTTGGTCAGGTCAGTCAAAGGTGCACATAGTTGAGAAAACTCTTTGACAAATTTCTTGTAGTATGTGCATAGGCCCAGGAATCCCCTCATTTCTTTGAGTGTTTTCGGAGTAGCCCATTCCCTAATGGATGTTATTTTCTCCTGGTGTACCTATACCCCTTTTTCCCCTATGATGTGTCCCAAGTAAAGCACTTCTGTCATTCCAAACTCACACTTGGATTCGTTGGCGTATAGTGACTGTTCTTCCATGATTGACAGGATTTGGTCCACATGTCGAAGGTGTTCCTCCCAGGTCTTGTTGTAAATGAGCAAGCCCTCAAATAATACCAACAAGTGTTTCCTCAGTTGTTTGTTGAACACATGGTTCATGCAAGACTGAAATGTGGTTGGGGCATTGGTTAACCCAAAGGGAATCACCAAAAACTTGTAATGGTTGTTGTGACACCTAAAGGTTGTTTTTAAGATGTCCTCCTCCCTCATCTTGATTTGATGGTAGCTCAAGCGAAGATCAATTTTTGTGAAATATATAGCTCCATGCAGCTCACGCAGCAACTCATCAATCCTGGGTATGGGGTACCTGTTTTTTATCGTCTCTTTATTCAAAGCTCGGAATTCAATGCACATTCTCATCGTTCCATCCTTCTTCTTCACCAAGACTACGGACGAAGTAAATGGGATTGAACTCGGTCTGATGTGTCCCATGTACAGAAGATCCTTGATGGTATTATCTATCTCGTCTTTATACTTCTTAGGATGCCTATAGGGTTTGGTGATAGCAGGCTTAGCCCCTGCTTCTATCTCAATGATGTGCTCAAACCCTCTTTCTGGTGGCACACCTGGAGGAATCAGCCCAAACACTTTCTGATGCTTATCAAGGATTCTTTTGATCTCTGGTGTGTAATGCACCTTTCCCTTCTCATCCACCCATGTTGAGACCTTACATTCCATTGCATATACAATTTCTTCCCTTCTGAAGATGGATTCCATCCTCTTGGTCGTGACCACTCTGGCAGAGTTACATGTCATGCCTCTGAGCACAACCTTTCGTCCTCCTTTGTCCACAAAGGACATTTCCATGGTCTTGTAATTTGTGGTGATGGGACCTAAAGTGCTAAGCCATTGCACCCCTAGGATGATGTTGGTATCGGGAATATCCATCATATAAACATCATGAACTAACTCATGCCTTCCCAAGGTGAGTTTCATACCTGGTATGTATATGTTATAGGGCATAATACTACCACCTGCTACCTCCACTTTGAATCCTTCAAACTCTACTGTAGGTATGTGCCTCCTCTTCAGTAATGTTGCATCAATGAAATTGTGGGAAGCTCCTCCATCAATCAGAACCAGCACTCTCTATCCTTGCAAGACCCCTCTCATCCTGAAGGTGTTGAACTTGGGTACCCCGCTGATAGATGCCAACATAGTCTTCTCTCCAGCCGCATAGTCTAGTTTTAGAAACCTTTTCTTCTGCTGCCTCTAACATTTCTGCCTCCATGTTTTGTATCTGACCATACTCATCCTCTTCTTCATCATCTAAACTGGCCTCAATGTAATGTACCCATCCTCGTCCCATGCACTTGTGTGAGGGATTCCATGGCTCCTTGCATGTGAAGCAGAGTTGCTTCTTTATCAGTACCCTCCTGGTGTTGTCATCTATTTTGCCATATCCCCTGTCATAACCCTTAGGGTCACATCCTCACTGGTTTATTGGAGGCCTTTGATCTCTTCCACCATTTTTAAGTGGTGGTCTTGGTATCAATTTTGGTTTAGTAGCTGGACCCAGATCCCTTGTCTTCCAAATGGCTTCTTGTAGGCTGGTAGGCTTGAAGGCCTTAACCCAACCCTTCAAGGGTTCCATCAATCCTTCTGTAAAGAGCATCATGAGCTTGGTTGGGGACATATCTTGCACCATCACTGCCAACCTCTGTAACTCATCAGTGTATGCCTCAGTTGTACCTGTTTTCTTGAGTTGGGTGAGCTCCCAGAAATGTAACTCAGGATCTCCTAGATCAATTCTATCAATGAGCCTTTTAGTGAATTCTGTATAGGATACAATCTGTTTGTGGCTGATTGTGGTGAGCCCATGGCACCACTAGTTGTGGGCCTTGCCATCCAAGTACATAGTGGAAAAATTTATGGCCTCCATCTCTCTCATGGGGTTAAGCTCCAAGTAAGTATCCAGCTTCTGCACCCATGCTTGTGCTCTCATCTTAGCCGTACCATCAAAGTATGGAATCTCTATCTTCCCTGCCCTTCGCTCAAACTCAAAGCTTCCCCTGTGGTTTTTCCTAGGCTAGTTTATGAACCTAAGTTGACAATACTGATCTAGGGACATCTGTCTTTGAACTTTCATATCCAAGTTGTAGTATTCTCCGGTATTCCTAGCTAATTGTTCCACAAAATATTCAACCTGTTCATGTTGCCCTTGCTCATTTGTGAATGTGAGCATGTATGTTCTATAGTTAGCTCTACTACCTGAGTGTCAGCCTAGCGGTTCATCTGTGAACACTGGCATGTATGGCCTATGATTGGTTCTCCTACCCATCTGCCCATGGAACGTGCCACCTCCAAGACTTCCTTCGGATCCCGATGCTTTCTCTGGTTTATATATGACTTCCTCATGGGTTCCACCAGACCCTTCAGCCTCCTTATTCCCATATGTATCAGGATCTTTTCCTCGATGGGTTACTTGCATTAGAATGTCAGTTATCCTAGTTTGGTTCTCATTCATTTTCTGTAGATTCTCATCAACTTTCTTCAAGGTTTCAGAGATTTCGAACTTTCCCCTTCTGTTGGTTTCCTGATACTCATCCAACTAATGGACCAATGTTCTTTCTGTGCGGTTCATGTTTTGCTGGAACTTACCAAATTCAGCTACTAAGAGAGCCAAGCCATGAGGCTCATGGTCGTCTCCCGACCCTTCCATTTCTGCCTCTGTTTCACTGTTGTTTTTCTTCCTCTGACCCATAACAATTCCCCTGTACCTCTGCATGCATCGATCTCTCCATAGGTTTGGAGGATCGAGGCTCTGATACCACTGTAATGATCCCAAGCCAAATTCTTTCTTGGAATCACTAACTACTAATGATCTATTGATGTGCAGGTATTTATTGAGTTATTAAGTGCACACAAGATTCATCAACAAATGAACATCACAGTATATTCAATATGTAGAAGCACAAGCAAAGATCTGACCTTTTTGTTATGAGCAATGTAAGATAAATACAATAGATGTCCAATTTGGCATAAACCTCAGATGTCCATACCAGCAATAGATATGAGATGCTACAAAATGCTCCCGACAATACAAAATAAGCCTCCAAAGGTTGGATATACAATGAATACTGAATCAAGTAGGTCTGAGCCATACTAATGCTCAACCTCCAAGCTGGAAAGTGCCACGCCCTGCTAGAATGTTGAAGCCCTCAATAATTCGGCCCTACTACTAAAAGTGTCAAATCATCCCGAGAAATAAGCCAAATGATAGATCGGGAAACTGTAAGGACAACCTAGATGTCTAAATTCCCAAATCCACTCTCAAACCTTGTAGATCTGAATTCCTCCACTGAATGGTGCACCCCACTGGATGACTAAAAACCTAGCTTGTTTGGCCCTGATGAAGGAGGCCTCCAAATGCTCTGAAACTCTCCAAGAATATAGATCGGGATATGAGAATCCCATGGGAGAAGTTTCAGACTCAGATCTCAAGTAGATCTCCCTAGATCTAAGTTTTACTAAATCACAGGACGTCCCCTATGGCTCCAAGACGTCCGAATCTGCAGACAAATGTAGAATGATGATAACCCTCCAAAAAAATCCCTCAAAATGATGGTCCTACCCTTGCAAACAAAACCCAGTTTTCGGAATGGCCCCATGCACTCAAGATAAGTTGGATCGAAGCTCCCTCTAGATGATGGTGTGGCCTTGTTGGAAACACAAGAACAGTATGGCCCGCTACCTTCTGAAGTGCTAGATGGAGATGGCCTGATACTAGAATGGTGTGGAGGAGTCTTTCATCCCCGAGACTAATATGTGGAACAAGGTGAGTGGATATTTCACCACTGAGTTTCTCACAAGGGTTTGTACAGCAAAACCCCCAAACTGAATTCTCAAGAGCAATAGAAAATGCTAATCCAAAACCATAATGAGTAATAGGTGCACCCCAGCCTCTTACTTATACTTTTCTTTCTAATTCTCTGTTGAGTTAGGTTAACTCCCAGGGTTAATCTTCTATTCTTCTATTGAGTTATCTTTTACTCCTTTATCCCTTTTTTTTCTTAAGTCAACTTAAAGATATAACTTTTAACTTCTTGAATTCCCCCCCCTCGGTGTGAGACTATGAACTAGTGGGGGTGCCCAGGCCATTGAGTCTCCTAATCACCTCTCTAATAGGTGGGGGACATTACAGACAAATGCAGAGCAAGGAAAGGCTGGGCAGGGAGCTGAGCTCTGAGAAGAAAACACAGGAAAGAATGAGCCATCTGGACCCACTGGAGCAATTGAAATAGGCCCGATAGCTGGTGAGCTTCTATAAATGGCTGCATGCATAGAGTAAATGCACATCGAGGGTGTTGTTTTGTGGCGCCATGCCTCGATTGAGATGAACTTGAACTGATTAGGTAGTTGGGAGTGAGTGGCACATAGTCGTCACATCGCCGACACGATGGAGTATCACTCCTAGTTGCTCCACTCGATACATGTGCCTTACTAGAAACCCTTCAATGAGAAAGGGAATAAATGCAAAGGAGTATAGAGACATGGGTAGGACTATTGTTTAGATATGATTTGCAGACGGTCGTGGAAAAAATACACAGAAATAGTAGTAACGGGCTGGTGCGTTGAAATTCGAGCATTGTTGTTCTGTGGCCTACAAATTGCACCCAGAGTTCTGTGACATACAATTTGATAATTGGAGTTGTGGACTATTTGATATTTAAGGGCGTACGTATGCTACAAAGAAGACATGTTATATCCCAAATATGTAATTTGATTAAGTAGATATATAGACCATTGTGGCTGTCGAGTTGGAAGGCTTAAAATTGTGCTCCCATAGGTTCATGGACAAAAGCATAAAAAGACTACCAACACCGAATTAGTTTTCTTTAAAAAAAAGGCACGGGAGCTTCCGTCCGGTTTGTTAGGGTGGTGGGATGAAAATTGGGCTACTGTTGTTCTGTCGCCTACAAATAGCATCGAGAGTTCTGCGAAATACAAATGGAGAAGCGGTTTTGTGGACTATTTGAATTTTTGGATCGTGGGTTCTAGGGTTTTCTGGATGAAAATTGGTTTTATGTTATTTTGTGGCCTACAAATAACACTGAGAGTTCCACGATATACAAATTGACAAGCAACCTTGTGGACTATTTGAAATTTTGGATCGTGGGTTCTCGAGCTAGGGGGCTGAAAATTGCTCTTCTGTTGTTCTGTGGCCAACAAAAATCAAATATGTAATTTGATGAAGTAGATATATAGAGCATGCATGGAAGCTTCATTCCGGGCTGAAAAATGGGCTTCTATTTTTCCATGGCCTACAAATACCACCAAGAGTTCCGCGATATACAAATTGACATGCTACTTTGAGGACTAGAAAATTGGGCTTCTGTTGTTCCATGGCCTACAAATAGTCCATAGATTTCCCGATATACAAATTGAGAATCAGACTTGCTGAGTATTTGAATTTTAAGGAGCTTGTGTCCCAAAAATTCCTCATTCGCAAATTAGTTTTCTTTACATAGGTTTTACATACACTAGTGGAAAAGAGGGGAAAAAGTATAGTACCAATGGTTGTTACATAGGGCGGTGGGAAGAAGAATGAAATAAATAGCATTCCCGAATTAGTTTTCTTCAAAACAGAGGCTCCTTGACACGAGAAATTGAAATTTATGAAATTATAGGTTCCTGCAGACCATAAACTATATATAGCAAATACATAATTTTTTAAAGTAGACATTTACTTTTATAGATACAAAATATGTAATTTCATAAAGTATGGGGATGATATTTTATAGAACAACGACGGATCCCTCATTCCATGTCCTACAAAGAGCAGACAAAGATACATGGTGTACAAATTGAGAAGCGGGCTTGCGGACTATTTTAATTTTAAGGGCCTTTGTGACAAACATTGTGCAGG
>JZKD02S2348535.1:283721-304680 GCA_000966675.3 Picea glauca | reverse complement strand
TTGTTTCTCCTTATCATATTCCTCAAGCTCGATGAATTATTTTTCCTAAGCTTGGATATTGTCAATTTGTTTTGCAACTAAGCTCTTTTCCATGCTTCTTGTCATTCAACACATACTGGCCTCGATTTTCCTCTTTTTATTTTGCACATCCTCTACTCTTCCCTCTAATTCTTAGGTTTTCGAATTTTTATCCTTTGTTTCATTTTTTGGCTTCAAACTGCTCACCTTGATTTGATCAAATTCCCCTATAGTTTTACCTCGAGGTCGTCATCTGGGTTTTCTAGGTTTAGGGTTCGAAACCCTTACCTCTTTTTCCATCCTTTGTTTTACATTTTTCTTTTTCTAAACTGCTTTAGGCTTCGGCTTCTCTCTTTTCTTCTCTGGTTCTGTGTTCTCTTCTGGTTCTACATTCTCTTCTTTCAGCTCTAAATTTTCCAATTCTGGAATTTTAGGTTTTGTTTCCAAGCTTTTCAACTTGGAAACCTTTGTCTCTATATCAGAAACCTTGTTTTTGGCATTTTTGAATTTTGACCATTTAACCTCTTACTATGTAGGTTCCTTGAAAAAAAGATTTTGTATCAAGAATTGTTCTCAATTAATTGTTTTTTTCCTATAATATGGATTCAACTAGAATCTTAACCAACCCAGAATGAAACAAACTCCTCTCTAAACTCCTAGGGAGATATTGGATGCATAATTCCATCTTCTTTAAATTGTTCAATAAATAGAACGACATATCTAATTTGTTCCCTTTAACAAAATTCATGAGCAATATAAGGTGATAGTAAAACACAAGCCCATATATGCCTTTGCAGGTCACATGTTTCTAAAGGATAAATAAAATATCTCTTCATTTCTTCTTAAACGTTGAAGTGGGCATACCTTTGTTCCAGTTGACTACATGTGTTAGGTCCTTGAGGAATTCTTTCCAAATTTTCCCTTTAATCTTCTGGTTCTTGAACCATTTTTTGTCACCATGAGGTAGCCCTATAGCTTGTGAAATGAAAATATCTTATAATTGTATTTGGAGGTCGCCAATTCAAGCCTTTATGCCATCAAATGACTTTGCAAAAGCTTTGGTCACTTTCTTACCATGCCCCTGAAATTTTTGTAAGAAAGGAATCCATTCAACTCTTTGAAATCGTCTCATACATTTTGGATAAGAATCCAGGCTCTCAATGCCAATCGGTTCATGCCTTACCATAGGTCCCATGTCTCAAATTTGAAGATTTAGAGAAGGTTTTGACTTGAACAATACTTTTGTCATAGGGGAGACGGGAAAACAAAAGTGAGGATATGGAGAATTTATGAATGAAGTATGTAATTCAAATCATGCAAATGGTCATTCCGCATTTGAAGCTATCATTTTGAGTTATGGAGGCGCCCTTTCATGATTGGATCAATGTTATTTGGAATTATCATTCCAATCAATCACTATGTATAATGCATGTCAAAATATAATTTCAACATGCATATATGTAATTATTATTTAGAGTGTTTGATATATGAAAAAACAGATACTTAGGATATGATCTCGAAGGTATAATTAGAGAAATGTCATAGTATTTAAGAAATATGGTAGGAGGTTAGGATAAAATTTAGGGAAAACAAAGTAAATGTGTATTGAATTTATGGTTTCCCCAATCCTTCGCACAATTCATAATCCCAAATGAAAAAATGATTTAAAGATTTATTACCTTTTGATTTTATCTATAGCCTGAAAAATTGATCACCTATAAAATTGGAGCTGGAACATGGTTGATTTTGAATGTTGGTTATGTTCATGAAGTTAACTCAGTTATTATTGCATACTATGGAAGAAATTTCTAGAACTTCTAAGTATTTTGGAGATGAAGGAGAATAACGATCATGAATAATGTTGAAGAATATGGAGATAATGCTGATGAAAAATCTAAATATGACCTGAAGGGCATTGATGTTGTTGAAAATGATTTGAAGAGTGATGATATTGTTGAAGAGTGTTAATTCTACTAAAGATGATCTGAATCTAGTGATATTGTTGAAGATGATCTGAATATGTTTCCTGCTAATAAAGTCTTCAGAAATAAATTTCATGACAATTTGCATGAAATTCATAAATCATACTAATCTTGTGTTGTAGGCTAGCTTTAAGAATAAGTTAATGACTAACAATTGATTGAATAACAGGTACAGGTGACTTTCGATAGATACGGAAAGTGTCTGTAACTACAGAAAATTCAACAATTGTAGAAATTAACCTTCTAAATAGAACCCTTTTACCAGTGAACTCTGAATCTTTAACTGTAATCTATGATATGGAAAAAATATAGCATGTTGCAGTAGTAAAACTTTGAAAACAACAAGCAAAACTTGAACAATCCAGCAACTACAACTGAATTTTCTTCTAATAACAAGTCTAAAAAATATGAAAAACTCTAGAACTCTAATTTTTTTTAATCTAGAAAGAAAGAATCTATCTAAATAAGTGCTACAAAAATTGACTTTCAGCAGACTGACAAGAAATTTTGTTGAGAAATCAAGAACCGAGAAAAAATGTTGAATGGGATTTTTCTGCACAAATCATGTGGTTATTTGGAGAAATTTTTTCCCCATTGGTGGTTTCCTGTCCTTTTTCGATAGCCTTCATTATTGGTTGTTATTCAGAGGGTATTGTTCATGTGTTATTTACATCTAGTGCATGTAGGAGACATACTTCATGGTGGTCCTTTCAATCTTTYATCTGAGTCCTTCCAAATAKTTGGCCTTCTGCTACTCCTCGKGTTGGATGATGGGGGATTCCTTAATGCCCTCYTTCYARAAGATATCTTCCTATYAAGTTCAACACATCTTTCTCTAGGAYAGGGATCTAGATTCATTATTAGTACCTYRGKACTTGYAGTCATTAGTGGTWGATTCCCTCCTTATTGATAGTTKGAATACATCAATGTCCCCTGATCAATAGATTCTACAAGGTGTTCGACATCAGAACCTCTATTTACACTTTTTAGATTGTACTAGGTTCCTTGATKCTCATTATTATTATTGGTAGGTTGTCTCACATTTTTTAACAKWATACATCAATGACTGGTAATCAAACRATATCTTAATGTGTTCGACTTCAAMTCCTCTATTCGCAYAGTGTAGAMTCATACCATGGTGGTTGATTTGAAGACCTCGGGAACGTAGTAGCATCTCCMTMTTTATGCTACTTCCCGARTTGCAATTGGATAGTACCACTCCTCATATTGGTACTTGTGAAGGATCATTTTCCAAYTCTTTCCTCCAAATATCCTTCATTGATTCTGAGACATAGATATGATGTGTATCTCTTTCATGGCTATGATATCTTATTGACATTGATCCACTGTGTATCTCTTTTGTGGCCATGATCATTGCTTTATATATACACATTTTACATGGATGTGCAACGTACTTGATTTCCAGCCATGCTTATCATCACACCTGAGAATGGGTGTGCTCACCTTGGGGATTGAGTATTCTAACTTGTGTTTGTGTTTGGTTGTTGTCCTTATATTGGATTTCAGTGAACTTCACCCTAATGCACTGCTCTTTGAAGACTTATAATGTATTTCGGCCATTAATTTCTCTTCTAACCTCACACATTAAGGGGGCATCTGTTTAGCATCAATTGCCACCTTTGAAGCATTGAAATACTTGTTGGCATAATCCCTATCCTATTTATAGACTATTATTCCTCATGCCTCCTTGAGACCTTCCAAAATACAATTTCTTGGAAGTTGTATCCGCTCCCACAGTTATGGTACTTGAATACATGTAGGCCACCAAAGGGACAATCATGTACATGTCAGAAGTAGGGGAGAATCCCAAGATTGTGAGTGGCATAGTGGACAAATCAGGATACATGGGGAAAAGGAACCAAACTAGCAATTTGATGGTTAACTAAGGAAGGTTGGGATGGCCATGTTGGGGGTCCAAATGACTCCAAGTGGTGGAAAGAGAAAGGGAACTTGTTGTATAGGATTTGTCAGATGGATGGTCTCTGAAAGAGGGGAGAAGAAAAAGATCATGGGTGGCATAGTGGATAGATTAAGATATGGGGGGGGGGAGGAACTAAATTGGTACTTTGATGGTTAACTAAGGAAGGTTCGGGTGGCCATGTTGGGGGTCCAAATGACTACAAGTGGTGGAAAGAGAAAGGGAACTTTTGTATAGGATTTGTCATATGGAAAATCTCTAAAAGAGGTAACTCGCCTAATCCGGATCTTGGGGGCTGAGATCTTGATGGCTTGAATGCTGAGAGAGGAGGAGATTAGACATGTCAATATTGCATGAAAAGAAGAATAAAAAAAATCATGTAAATGAAGTAATCGGGAGGTGGGGCTCAAAGATGAGCCTCACCTCTAAAACTAATTACTGGTAAATCACTCAGAGCTAATTAATCTCACAATGAACAATATAAAATATGAGAGAATTCAAAATGAGTAACTTGATATTATGAGAAGGCTTGCTAGGCCTTTATATAGCATTACAAAATGGTCCATTGGACAAAGTAAAAAATATCTCATTAAATGAGTCTTTGTTATTAGTATAATAGATCTAACTACCCAACTAACTAAGTAGTGGAAAATAAAACCTGATACAATAATGGAAAGAGGTCATTAAATCAGTCTCTATTATTATAATAATAGATCTAACTACCCAACTAACTAATTAGTGGAAAATAAAATCCAATACAATAATGGAGAGGTGGGACTCTATTTGACCCATATGGAAAACCCAATTAATTAATGAGGAGGTGGGCATCTCCTTGATACACATGGGAAATCTATTATCTTTATAGATTTATGACTTTTGCATCTGAATTTAAACCATATACCCCCTTAAAATTTGGTTCATCGCCAGAGGACGATGTTTCATCACTCAATGATGGTGAAGATGATGTAGAGGAAACATAAGGTTCTTCTGAGGGAGTAATGATGACTTTAAGGTTGGGGGAATGAATTGTAGATGGTAACAATATTTCCTTGACAATAAAGGAGATGGTGTAGACAGGCGATGATCCCATATAGCCAACTTTATTGGGAAAACCATGATAATATCCAAGAAAAGAAGAGTCCTTGAAGGTGGTAGGGATTGTCTCCATAAAGGATGGGAGGGTGTTAGTAACCTCAATGATGGGGAAAACATTGGTGAGATTAAAGTAGGGTGGGTTTGTAATATGAAAGTTTATCAAGGGTGATGAATTTCTTGTTGTGGAGGGATTGCATGGTGTGGAGAATCGATGAGGAAACCACCTTCATGAAATATATATAATTCCCCCTAGTAAGACTTTGTAATCAAGTGGGATGTCCACAATTTTTATGGAGATTAAGATAGTTTTTCCAGTGATTTAATCCCTTTATTTAAGAAGGGAACTTATCATAGGCATAGAGGGTGATGGTGGATAAGGTCAACTTTGGGGATTCAATCTTCTTCTAGATTAGGGAAAATATGGTGTAGGTAGAAGCACCTCCATTCATAATATGATGATGAATAATATGTTTTTTTTACCATATCTAGGATCTATAATGTGACAAAAGGGGGAAACTTATGTTGTTGATTTATCTAAATCAAACGCCATCAACTAATAATTTGAAGAATTGATGACTCCTAGGGTGGAAAACGAGGCCTTTCATTGGGAATGGTAGGTTTTAAGGACCTCTAATGTTCACATGGTGGAATGAAATTAATCCAAATCATCGACAATATTGTAGCTATGGGAAAACCTTATGTGTGGGTTGTGAGTGGTACTATGTAGGGGAAACTTGGGCACAAAAGGCATGAAGTCAATAGTGGATTGAAGGATATTGAAGGGGCCACTAGATCAAGATGTTTGAATGTCATCCTTATTGGTATATCCAAGGTTAAGCATTCCATAAGAGCAAGTGTGCATTTGAAGGTGTGCATTTCTTGAGTTCATGTATATGTGTTGGGAAGAAGGAAGAAGGAAGAAGGATCTATAGCGTGCAATGAGTTGGAAGAAGAAGAAGAGGATGCATGGTAATATTGATTGTTGGTTACAATTGTTTATTTGGGGGAGGTATTTGGAAAGATCATGAGTAGTGGAGGTTTAGGGATCCTATGGGTAGTGAACATTTATGTGTGGAGGATTATTATTCTAGTTGTCTTGTAAGCCTATTATGCATTGAATCTTAGGTAGTTCATAGTGGCCATATGCACTACAGATAACATAGGGGTGGTTGGTCCATAACTAGTTGGCACTACCCTGTTGTTGAAACCCTTAGTGTTGATGATTATTGTCATTATTCTCCTTAATATTGTTGATTTTTCTTGGTGAATTTTATTGTGAAAAGTTATAAACAAGTTGGGATGAAGGATTAACCAAGTTTATATTGGAGGAAGGAAAGGGGGGGGATGGGGTACACTATCCTTATGGGGGACCTAGAAATGGAAAATATGGATTCTAAGGTGAAGGGGCATTGTAAGAAGTATTGGGCCCATAGAAAGGGGAGGGTAAAATTTAAGAATTATAGACACCACAAGATATACCATGTCCACCATAAGAGGTATTGACATTTCCATACGGGGGGTTAGGTCCACCATAATGGTTGTCGTAAAGGATAGTTTCATGGGACATAAACATGTTTCTATATTGGTGGGTCGTGGTGGAATTGACTAACCCGATAATACCATAAAGGGCATAAGATAACCCTAGCATTGAAGTTGGTTCATGTGAAGGGTGCTAAGGGGTGTGAAGGATAACAATATATGTGTACCATGATTATGTGCAAATAAGGTCAAATTGTTGGGCTTCCGCTTGGGGCATGGTGGTGTCTAGTATTTGGAAATATTAGGAATGAGTGATTTCAAAAACCAATCCATGAGGAGGAGGCCTTTTAGGTTGATCTTACAATGATTTTTAATTAGTGTCACTCATGTATATGATATATGATGTGGGTGGTAGTTGTTTGATGACACATGATAAGGATATCCTGTTATTGAAAGATTTGCCTCACCCTATGCATTCTTGCACAGAGGGCCTTTTTCCATTTCCCTATGCAAACTTGAAGTCCATTTTTGCAAATCCCAGAGCTAAAAACATGATTTTCCACATATAAGCGCCATGCCTATATTACAACATGTATATACGTAGGTTGCACCACTACATCCCGTGTACATCGGTAAATGTGCCCAAAATTAAAAAATGGTGTCGATTTTCCATGTCACATCATGAGATCAATGATCATTGGCCTTCCATATACTAGAAACATTATGAATCCTCCCTTCAATTCCACTTGAAGGTTATAAATGGGCCAAATCTGAGATATGGAAAAGATGAGAAAGAATTCAACTTTGAGAGCAAAGTTGCTCTGGAGAAATTATTCACTTCACATTGAGTCTACATCCCTTTGTCCTTTAAGTCTGAACACATTGTTCATCCCCCAAGCTCTTTGCTTATTGATTGAGAACTTCATTGTCTCTCTTATATGAGCTTTTCTTTGGTGGAGGATTGAAGTGGTGGAGGCCCAGCTGGATGGAACTTAGTTTCTCAGTTTCGAACCGTGCCGACACGGAAGTTTGTAACTCATTCACTTATGTTGATTATATATTAATAGAAATACTCTTTTCTCGTCCAATTAATATCTCGCAAATATGTGTTATTCCATGGGTGTATTTGTTATGAATGTTGATGGATTATGCTATCAAATGTGCTAACATTATATATTATCACCATATTCTTGCGTTGGTTGGTTGTTGAGGACTAGTTGTAGGTATATTTCTTTGGGTCAAGTGCTCAACAGTGGACTTCATCGAACGTCTGGACAAGGTAGGCCATTTATCTTTTCTTGCTAGAATATTTTTTTATATAGCATACTTGATATTATAGTTGATTTCTGCAGTCATTTCGGTCTGTTGTGGTTTTCCCCTAGACATAGAGAGATTTTACTCGTAACATAATTGGCGACCATATTGGGGATAGAATATTACTTTTTGGAGGTTTGGAATGTTTTTCTCTTTAGATTTCTCTCGTTCATATTGAGTTTCTTATCGTATAATTTCTTGACAACCTTTGTTCACTCTGAGTTTGAGTTTCTTATCCTTCTCCTTATCCTAACTGTTTTTTGACACATATATGTGGGTTTTTTCTTGACAGTCGTGTACATACATGTGTTGGACTTCTGCAATTTGCGTACATACGCCCTTTTCCCATGAAAAGATGCGTACATCAGACTTTGTTGTTTGATTGTTGGTTTTGGTGGTTGCTGGGTAGGTTTTGATGATTGATGAGTCTTCTTGGGTCTCTATGGTGACTATTAAGTGTATGTGGAATGACAAGAAACCTATATTTGGTTGAATTTTTGGGTGGTTCCTTTCTCATCCTCTTTTCATTTTGATTGTCCTTGCACCTTGGGCTTGGTGTTTTTCTCCTTGATATCCTACTTGGGTTATCTTTGTCTATACACAGTAGAGTCTTTATATCAAGTTGTTGTTCAGTCCTTTCATTTTCATTCTCTTATATTGAAAATACAAAAATATTAGGCATCTTACGTTAAATGGCATTTTGATCTCTTGAGTCTTTTTCATTTATCTTAGTGAATGTAAAGAAAGATTGCATTTTATTTAGAATTGTAGAATTGAATTAAAAATTGTATTTTTGAAAAGCATATCATTTATTGGAAATTGAAGTTAGAACTTTGCATTCTATTCATATTCATTTATTTTACTTGTTGAGTCATAACATCACTAGTTTCACAACCGCACCTTTTGAGTAAGCAAGGCCATTAAAATTAATGCTATAATTTAAAATTGATTAGTAACGATTTTATTTTCTAGGGTGCACAAACTAGCTTGGGATTTAGAGCCTTGGAATAGGATTTTGTGAGTAAACTTCTCCAAGGCTATTAAATCAACATATGTGTCTGACTAAGGGAGTGGAGAAATCCATTGTACAATCAGTAATATCAGGAGGTTCTACTTACATCGGAGTTAAGCACGAGGTCGCGTGAGGTTGGTTGAAGGGATATCCCCTTGATACCTTCTTAGCGTCAGATATATTTCTGGGGATCTGTTCATATATGGAGATCTTGTTGGTGCCCTTACCTCCATGAGAGACATTTATTTCAAGGTTTTGGTCTTTGCTACCCTACCCATACGGTGGACCTGACTTACAATTGTTCACATTTCCATCGGTTATATCGTGGTTGCTTAGTTTCTTGACTTAGGTACTGTTATCCCCATTTTTTAGGGATAACTAGGAGATCATGTCTCGAGGCCCACAGGTCTTAGACATGGAGTACAAAGAGGAGGATTGACCTGAGCATGGCCCTGGAGGGCCCATATTTTTTTCCCATCATTTTTTTCTTGACAACAATAGCAGCATCCATCACCATCGGATTGGTCTTGTATCAGAAGAGGTTCTTGCTCCATGAGGTAATTGGTCCAGGTATCATGGTATGTGTCACTTTTGATCATTGAAACCTTTAAATATATGCATATGATTCCTCTTATCTCTAACAATTGCTTGGATCTTACATTTTCTCACTTGACCATGTTTGGGGGGATTGACAGGGTGCCCTAGCAAGCCTATGTATGTAGGTTTTGGTTTTCCACTTGGGGGATTTATGAAAATCCATCGTCTGCTCCCATCATAGCACCACTCTTACATCTTGTTTCCCGCTCACCTATCACATTCCCCTTGTCCAGGCATTGGGTTGAACTATTTCAGGACTGCACCTTACCTCATGGGAAGAAGGGGCTAAAGGCCCAGAAGGTAAAAGAAAGCTGGTAAAAGATAAAAGCCTAAAAAATGAATCTCTAGATGCTTTGCCTAGGGATCCCTGAGAAAGAAATAAAAAGATTCTCAGCAAGAAACAAGAGGGACTCGAAAAAATAATAAAACAAGACCTAATCAGAGGATAGGGGGTCTCATCACAAGCCAGCCTATTAGGTCCATGGATACCTAGAAGTATGACATTGCCACCAGCTGGTTACCACGCCAGGGTAGTGACTCTTGGTTGCATGGCCAAGGGAAAGGGGGTCTCATCACGAGCCAACCTTCTCATCTCTGCAGAAGTACTTGTGGGTAACGTTGTTAGCTCTAGTCACCATGCCAAGGTAGTGTCCCCTAATTAGCTTTTGAACAAAAGAAGAAAATAAAAGAAGAAAAAGAATAAAGGCAAGAATGGGTTTGGAAAAAATGCATCCATGACAGGGACAACTCGCCTTCTACAAAGGCACCCACGGGTAACATCTTTTCACCCTTGGCCATCATTGCACCCACATGCTGGGACATCCCCTGACCACACCACCCACTTACATGGCTTGGAAGAGGTTTTTCTGGGAACTTGTCTTTTTCTGTGGACACTAGCCCAATAGGAAGCCTTGTCCTTTCCCCAGACGTGCATTGCAGGCTTGTGTAATGTCTTTGAGCTATTTATTGATGTATTAGGGATTTTATGCATGTGTTTAATAATATTAATGATGAAATGTGATTGACATTTCCATGATCCCTATGACTAATGAGCCCATGGAGGGCGTAGCCTTTGATGTGCAGGACCATACCCGACGGACAGGTACCATTTGGACTGGTACACATGGGGAGATGATCAGTTCGGACCTCCATCAAGCTGAAGATCCCACCAGATGGATTTTGAGACCCCATCAGGGGGTAGAGACAGGACAGAGGTTGATCAGAGTCTTTGCACCAGAGAAGAAGAGGGTGTTCCACCAGAGGCACCCCGACATAGCTTAGCCTAGCGCATGAGCCCTTTTCATTGAGACGTTGGCCTTGGAAGGCCTGGGACATCACCTTTGATGAACATGATGTCATCCAGCCTATTGGACATCTTTGGAGGCAGACTGGGCAACAATGGCACATGTGGTATGTTGGAGAAGCCCCTAGAGGCCTAATGTTTTGCTCCAGGATGTTTCAATTTCCCTAGAAAGGGATAGAGCCTCCCTTAGAGGGGATTTTACTCTCTTTTCTACTTATTTAAGGTTTTTATTTGACAATTTAATGTAAAACAGTATGATTTTGATAATTTGGCCTTGTCGACCTTTTACCTGACCTAAAATGTAAAATTAGGTCAAGGTTTTGTATAAATGAGATATTTTCACTCTCATTTTTTCATCACAACTTACTCACTCATTAGTGGAGGTCTGAAATTGGTGCCCTATCTTGGGTTATTAAATAATTTGGTGATGCACACTTGTTGAAGGAAGATTGTTTTGGTTTCTCTCTTGAAGGAAGGTGTTACAACTAAGGTTTGCACATTTATTTCTTGGTGAATTGTAAGTATTTTTCTGCAAAAATTCTTGAATGAATGGTTGTAGTTTAATTTCTTGCATGTATTTATGATTATTGCTAAACAAAAAACCCTAGGTGACAAGCACACAAGTAGGTCCTTGTCTCATGTCCCCTAATAGAGAGATTTTTAGCCATTGATAGAGAAAAGAGAGCCTAGCCGTAGCTACACCCTCTTCTTCTCTTCACTTATTGCTAGCCATACTATTTTTTGAAGCCAAGAAGAGTGAGACATCCCTTGCCTAGGTTTACTACACTAGGGTCATACTCCTTCTAGGGTTTGTTGAAAGGCCTTGCTGTAGCAACATCTCCCTCTTCAAACCCTCTTGTTTTGGTTATATTTTTTTATTATTGAGCTAGCCATTTTCCAAGAAGGAGGAGAGAGCACAAGGCCTTACTTTATCAACACCAGAGTGAGCCTCTCTCCCCTAGGGTTCCGATTTTGAGGCCCTGCTTTAGCAGCACCTCAAAACTTTTCCCTCTAGTCCTTCAAATCTTGCCTCCTTCAACTTGTGTGTCCTTCACTTATGACTCCATTAAACCCTAAGGCACTGATCTAGAAATTCTCCAACGTTGAAGTGAAATTGGTCAAAAAACTCTCAAACCCTTTGAAATCTTAAACCCTAACTACACTAACCCTAGCTCTAGCTAACCCTACTAACCCTAGTTCTTGACGTCATCATTGGTTATTACATCTTTATTGCAGCAACGTTTTGTCTTTTGAGCAATTGAATGGTGATTTAGGCATACGTTAATTGAAGTGTTGGTTTATTACATTGAATGCCACATCATTTTAATAATTATTGATGAAGTGATATGATTTTTTATTGCTATTGATAAACATTGATTCCGCCAATATTCATATTCAAATTGCTTATAAGTTCATCAGATAGTTCTTGATTGATATGAAGTACTAACCAAATCCTGCATATCTTAGTTTATTGTTTCTTTGTTCTCGAGCAGGGATTCTACTTGGTTATTGCTTCCAGTTATCTTTAGTGGCTATAAAGTTGGACTATATGTTTTGGTGGTGCTCTGTGAAAGGGGAAACTTGTCATTGTTTGATTATCCTTTAGCCTCTTCAAAGCCCCAAGTCACCGGGGACGTCTCCCCTGGGCCTCACCTCCCTAAAGATAAATAACCATCCCATCGTGGTGACATTGGGTGGGATAGGTTCTTGTTACCCCAGTTTGGCTTTCTACTTTATAGCCTTTCTTCCTAGCTACAAACCATGCAATAACATGTACCACATAGGTTACTTGTAGGGGTTATTTTGTAGGTACCCTGGATCAGATAAGGGTCGGAAAACACACAACAATTATGGAGGATTACCTCTCTCGGGGGATCTGGCTGACTGGTTGTTAAGCCCACAAGGGCCCTTATAACTGATTGTGTTTCCTCCAATCTTTAGCAGTGGATTCTCAGGCCCTCTTGGGCGAGGCATACCTACTTTAGAGAGCGAGGTTCCTTTCAACCACTTTATCCTGTTTGTGTTCATATTGGTTGTTTGATTATTTTTTGTATGCTCTTTGATTACTAGTTGGCCTTAGGATTTGTTTTTTATATCTTGAATCTTGAGTTGTCGTGGAGCCAAACAAGCTTCCCCCAGGTCTCACCGCTTGTTACAATTACCACTGCATTTTGAATATTTTCCTTCTAAAAGGCATAGAGTTATTAAACATGGTACACACACCTCCACTTATCAGACTTGTGATTCTACAAGGATGAGTATTGAACTGAGTCATCAAGATACTGGGATCCCTTCGACTCCCACACCTACTATAGTTAATGGTACCCCTTTGAATTCTTCAACCACAATGGTTGTAGTGTCGGAGGCACCTATTATCACCGTTACCCATCCTATAGTGAATACTCAACCTATAGCCATGAACCATTTTGGGTCTCTTGGTCATTCACTGAGCTATAATGTTCAGTCCATCCCGATGGCCTCTAGTCCTTTTTCCTATGGTATGTTGAACTTTACATCGCAGTTTTCAAACTCCATCCCAGTCATTGGCCCTAATGCTAGCATTGAAATTGGGGGCATAGCTCCTCCTTATACTCCATTCTCGTTTGGTGGCACTCATGTCCCTCAAACGACTCTTACCATGGGAGGCCTTCCTCCTTTTAATCTTGGGTCTAATCATATTGCTTCTGGATGGAGTAACCAACCTGGCGGATAAGATTCTGCTCAAGTTTCATACTTCACACTCACCTCCTCAGTTTTGATTCCAAAAAACACATTTGGAATGAAGAATCCACCTTTATCCTCCAGATTCACACCCGGAGGATGTCAGTTTCACACCTTGGGAAACCCCTAACCCGGGTCCACTCCGGCTGGGGGCAGTTTTTATAACCCTCATCAGAACATTCCTATTAGAATGATGCCCAACAAACCCCTTATGATTCCACCCGAAGGAGGGTATTACAATCCCGGACAGGGCCATCATGCTTAAGAGAACCCTATATGGGTTGCAATTCCCCAACCACAATCTTTCCAAGGAGCTTGGGGCCAAATGTCGCAACCCTGTCTCCTTTTTATGGCCATGCTCAATCTGCCAAACTTATATAAGTTGATGAATGACCCTGTGTTTCATGATCCTACATGCCCCCCCTGTTTCCACCAAGCTTCCTTCGGATATTCCAAAATTCGAAGGCAATAATGGAAAGGATCTTGCTGATCACATTACCACCTTTCACCTATGGTGCTCTTCGAATTTCCTTAATGATGATTCCATTTGGTTAAGATTTTTTCAATACACCCTCATAGGGGTTGTTTTGAAATGGTATATCGATCTACCTAGGGGGGCATACAGGACCTTTAGTTAGATGGTTTTAGTCTTCCTTAACCACTTCCAATTGTCGGTTCATTATGATGTTGGCCTAGAACTCTTGTCGACCTTAAGCCAGGACAAAGACACTCATATCTCAGATCACATCTAGGAGTGGCGTAGACAGAAGAGGTTGATCAAGACATGCATACCCCCAGAATTATTATTAGAGTGGTTCCTTAAGTCTCTACAACCTTATATTTCTAAGGATGTTTCTACATCCAGGTTTACATCTAAGGAAGAAGTGATTTTCAAATCCCAATAGTTAGATCTTATATATGCTAAGTTTGGGATGTTATACAAGATTCTTCCTGATACACCAAGGTCAAACTATGACCCTAGACAAAAACTTGGGCCTCATGTTGATGGCATTGTAGGCTCTGCCAATGTGAAATCCGCAGACTCGGTGACAAGCCATTTGAAAGAGTTGTCTATAAACCAGTCTACAGGAGGGCCAACCTCATTTGTGTCTTCCAATCCCACTCAGTCGGCGGATCTACCTTCTATGCAATCGTCGACTGGCCTAAATGGTAACCAACAACCAGGCGGTAATAAGAAGAAAGGATGTAATAATAATCGTAAGGGTGGGAAGAATAATAATAAACCCAAAGAAAATGGTAATAATGAGAAGACAAATAATCATGTTGGTGAGGGCAAGAAAGAAAGGTGTAAGGTAAAGTTTCCCTGTAAACTTTGTACAGATGATCACCTTATTCATTTATGCCCCAAAATTATAGAAGTTTAGAGGCTCTTATCTCTACCGCCTGTCGTGTTGACGAATCCTTTTCCACATAACCAACACATGGCCTAGAGCTCCTCAAACGTCGAAAATGTGGCAAGTGGGAGTCAAAACCCACCGACACAAGACGGTGATTGTTTATGCATCAATATACTCAAATCTAAGGTTAATGTAGCCACTCAATATTACGATTATAGTTCTCCACAAACTATACCTGGTCTAGAGTCTCCTCCTTCCTCAGAGATGCCGCTACAGATTGAAAAACTAGAGCCACCACCTCATATTCCGAAAGGAGTACTCAAGCGCTCTACCCACAATCCTAATGCTAGAGCCTCCCATAATTACTCTACTATTGAGGACATGGGTCAAACCCTTTGTGAAATGTTGGCTCTGGAGGTACTCCAGACATGTCCTTCACAGAGGAATGCCTTGCTATCTGCGTTAGGATCTCTAGATCCGAGTGGCTCGAAAGTTATCAATTTTGATGTCACATATGTGAAGCCTCGCTTGCCTTACCATGTGGCATTCCAAATCCACGTGGGTTACTCAAAGTATACCATCAAGCGTATTGTTTTGGATTAAGGCACTGCAACATGTGTGATGTCCCTGGTCTGTTGGAAAGCCCTCGACTCTTCGAATCTCTCTTAGTCTCCAACCATGTTGACTGCTTTTGACTATCATTCCTTCCTCCCTCATGGTATTCTTCCTGCCTTTCCAGTCCATTTAGGTGGGAAGACATTAGAGGTCGATGTCGAGGTGGTTGATGCACCCCTCGATTATAACTTGTTACTAGGACACAATTGGACTTACGCTATGATTGTCATCATATCATCTGTATTTAGTACTCTTTGTTTTCCTCACAATGGGAATATCATGATGATCGATCATTTTTCCTTTCTGCATGCTATCCCTAGTGCATCTATTGGACCATTGAACCCCGTGGTCGACAATTCTCAACCCACAACTGAGAATATCGGTGTCATAATGTATTCATCCCTCATGAGTACCTTCGACTTCATGGCACCAGTTCACCATATTTACGCCATGTCCAGTAGGTCTGTTTCATCAGAGAGGTATGTTCCTTTCTTCACTTCCTATTTTAACGATCCTTGGAACCTACCTTCCTCAACTGCATCTTTTGAAGGTCAGTCAAAATATGGAATGGCCATGCCATTATCGATAGTAGAGATAGTGTATCAATTTGTTCTTGACTCTTCCATCAATCTCGATCCTATTAACCCGTAGACAGATGAGGAGGATCATGTTCTTGAGCTCATGTGGTCCACTTTGTCATCTTGTTCACATGACTTCCTCGATGATAATTTTACCTTAGATAAATCTATCATCGAGGCCATGAATGGTTCTGACAAACCTTGGGATGATATGCATCATCGATCTTATTTTCTCCCAGAGATTTCTAGAATCGAACAAGATGACTTTAGATATACTCTAAGTGAGATAGTCAGTCACGTCGTAGTTCCACTTGATACGCATGACATTTATACCGAAGAAAATATGGAGAGTATCTCCCCTACCATCACGATCGATATCTCTCATACCCCTGGCAAGATTGAAAATGTACACATCGGTGCAGATTGTTCCCCAGAAGAAATCATGATCTACACCTAACTTTTCAAGGAATTCCAAGATGTATTCGCTTGGTCATATGAAGAGATGCCAGGAATAGACCCTCGAATTGTCGAACATGAGATTAAAACTTACCCAGATGCTAAGAATGTTCAACAATGTCTTATAAATGTTAATCCCTGGAAGGCTCCTGCTATTAAGGAAGAGGTAGAGAAACTGCTTAAATATTGGCTTCATCTACCCAGTTCCCTTGACTGAATGGGTATCCAATCCCATTCCTGTGAAATGGATTTTCGTGACCTGAACAAAGCCTACTCTAAGGACAAATTCCCGAAACCATTCATCGATTAGATCCTCGATGAGTGTGCGGGAAGCGAAGTTTTTTCTTTCATGGACGGATTTTTAGGGTATAACCAAATTAAAATTAAACCTGAGGATCAACATAAGATGGAATTTATTTTTCTTTGGGGTACTTTCTCATACCGGAACATTCCTTTCGGCCTTAAAAACGTCGGATCAACCTTCCAACGTGTTATGACCTTCCCATTCCACGATCTGAAGAATATAGTTGAAGCTTATCACCCTAAGCACCTTCGGCTAGTTTTTGAAATATGTCTTCATTATCGCACCTGGTTGAACCCTGGTAAATGCATCTTTTGTGTTAGGTCAGGACATCTTCTAGGATTTTTAGTATCTAAGATTGGGATCATGGTATATTCGTTAAAGGTTGAGGCAATAATTTGATTTCCTCTCCCACACACTATTCGAAAACTTCAAATTTTATAGGGGAAAGATAACTTTTTATGCCGGTTTATAGTAAACTATGCCAATATTACTAAGGTTTTCATGCGTCTCTTGAAGAAGGACTCCACTTTTATTAGGGATGAGCGAGCCCAGGAATCCTTTGATGCTTTGAAGAAAGCCTTGGTATTGACACCTCTACTGAAGTTTCCTGACTACAGTAGAGATTTCTATCTTTATGTCGCCGTGTCTGAAGAGATGATTGGTATGGTATTTGTTCAGGAGGATGATGAGTTCCATGAGCACATCATTTACTATATTAGTCAAAATTTAGTCAATCTTGAGCTCAAATATTCTCACGTTGAAAAGCTAGCTTGGGTTGTTGTTCACACAGTCCAACGATTACGCCAGTATATATTTATTTGCAAAACTATTGTGGTTGTTGATGTCAATCCATTTCAATACGTCCTTACCAAGAGTATCATAGGGGAAAATACCATAAATGGATTGTCATTTTACAAGAATTCGATCTCGATTTCGCTTCTACGAAATCTAAGAAATCACTAGTCTTTGTAGAGTTAATATCTGACTTCCCACGATTGGATGAGGATGTTATTCATGTTGATTCTTTTTCGGATGAACACATTTTCCTTGTCTCGTCGTCTGACCCCTGTTATGGAGACATTGTTCTCTATCTTCAAACTTTGAAGTTCCCTCAGCATCTCTCACGAGATGACCAACGACATATACGATACCAAGCTAAGAATTACCTTATTGCCGGAAACACTCTATATCATCGAGGAATAGAAAATATCTTGTGTCGTTGTTTAAATCACGAAGAAGTCAAGTCATTTCTAAACGCTTTCCATAGTGGGGCTTGTGGTGATCATCTATCTGGGCTTGTGAGAGCCCAGAAAATTTTGCGAGCCGGTTATTTTTGGTCATCTATATTTAAATGTTGCGTTGAAGCAGTTAAGAAGTGTCACCCCTGCGAGGTGTTCACTTGGAAATTGTGCTTGCATCCAACCCATCTCCATCCAGTCATTACCATCGGTCCCTTCACCAAGTGGGAGTGGAATTTTTGGATTGCAACCCAACTTTGGCTAGGGTGCATCAACACATTATCGTGGTCATAGACTGCTTTAATAAGTGGGTCGAGGCCATGCCTATAGTTAAATATGACGGGAATATTGTCGACTTCTTCATATTCAATCAAATTATCACCAGGTTAGGAATCCCGAGTGATATTGTCACTGATCATGGCAGTCACTTTCAGAATGAAATGATGGAAGAGATAGTATCCAAATTGGGGTTTAAGCATGGTCATTCTTCCCCTTACTACCCCCAGGAAAATGGATAGGTAGAGGCCATAAACAAGTCTCTCAAGACCATTTTTCAAAAAATTGTCAGCCAGAGCAAATCAGACTCGCATATCATGGTATATCCCACACTCTGGGCATACTAAACCTCAGTCAAGACTGCCACCAGTTTTTATCCTTTCTAGTTAGTACATAGTGTGGAGTCGATCTTACCTATTGAATGTGAAATCCATTCTCTTATATTGGCAGTTGCGCTCCTACCTGACACTTTCGATCTCAAACGATGCCTCGTGCACCTAGAGAGCCTTGACGAGAAACGTCGATACGCCTCTATGGCTATCAAAGAAAATAAAAGGTGTGTCAAGGTCCAATATGATAAGTTTTTATATCCTCGATTGTAGGCTAAGGATGATTTGGTCCTTTTATAAGATCAAGCCAAAGAACCACTAGAGAAGGTAAGTTCAAACCCATGTGGCATGGTCCCTATATCGTGCGACGTGTCTTGGAAAAATGAGGCTATGAATTAGAAGATTATGAAGGGAACATGTTGGTTGAGCCCAGGAATGGGCTCTACTTGAAAATATATTACGCTTGAGCCCCAAGCTTGGGTGTAACTCTTTGTATACTAATGTAATTTAGTTTATATATCTTTTCCCTTTAATTTTTGTCTTCATCTTGCTTATTGAGTTTTCCCTTGGTTGGCATATGTCAATGGAGTCTTCGGTCTACTTAGGATTCGCAAACGGAGCCAGTTGTCATACACAAAACTTGGCTTCCACTACTTAGGTTGTTTAGTCACTCGAGGGTCTACTGGTGTCTTCAAGTGGTGTATTCCTAGGGCCATCCACGAATAATATGGCTGACTATAGCGCCATTATAAAACTTTTGCGTGATGCCATTTCGTGTGGTATTCTCTATTTGGAGGTTCGCCTGGATTCCCACTTAGTAGTATGTCAGTTGAACAACAGTTACCGTGTGTGTGACCCTAGGTTACTCTGATGATTCCTACGGGTACGCCTTTTAGAATGACAAATTGATTTTATTACTTATCATCACATACATAGGAGTTCTAATTATGTATTCGATGCATATGCTAATTTCATTTTAGATTGGAATTTGTCACATAACTAAAGCAAAGAAAACATTCTCACCAATGTACACATTGTAACATAAGTAAAGTCGAAGAACCATGTTTTTATATTTATTTCAAAAAATATGATGTTTATAGTACAAAATTGGGGATAACACCCTCAATACACATATACAACCAATAATACAAAAGTCATGAAATCTACGCTTGTGGCGTCGGATGAGTGTCATGATAGAAAACTACGGCATTTGCAAGATGCCAAAAAAGTCACACGCAATCTCTGGGCATGCCTACCACCTGCCCCTTAATAGCCTCCAACAGATCCTCCACCTGAACCATCAGAATCCTTTGTGTCAAACGAGATAGGTTTCTCTGCACATTTTGAAGGACTCTCTCTACTTCTCCTCCCACTGTCTCATATCCCTAGTGCCTCCGACGATGTCGTGGAAGCCCATCTAGCCATCGTGGACCTACGTCTACGTCACATATATCTCTAATTAGTACTTAAACATCATCCAAAAACATTTTTGTTTTCTTATAAAAAAATACAAAAAAATGAAATATTTAAAAACATTTGACATACCTATGTCCCCATAGGTGGTCCTTGGTGGTAATGGCATGTCAGGTTCCCCTATGAAGTTGATCCTACGTAGGGGTATTCATCCATATAAATGACATGTCATCTCCACTAGTAAAAGAAATCATCGTTGTAGGGTGTGGTCACCCTATCTCCCCCTATCGTCTCATCACCTTGGTCCACCATGACATGGTTGGATCGTGAGGTCCTCGCGGAATGATCTCAACTCTAGGTCCCAAACCTGGAACCCGCTCGAAGAAAAAATCTACACAATATGGAAGTGAACCTGAAGTTCCTCTTACCACCCTATTTGCATTATGTCAACTGGCTCTTCATGTTAGCCAGTAGTGAGGTGCACCAGTCGTAAACCATGGGTCTAAAGCACTCTATGGAGTAGAACATAAGAGGCCTCAATTCCTGGTGCAATGAGGTCGATCCTGTGTTCCATGTCAAAATGAGGACAACAATATTGAGGCTTAGATTGTTTATCTCTTGGATGGGAAGTTGACTCCCGACCTTCTCGGTCACTGCAATGCAATGAGAGGCTATGTATTCTTCTATATTCATATCGCTCCCACCTCCCTGGGATTTGAGGTTGACCACATCACCCCAACGCAACAACCTCGTCAAGAAATAAATATCCTCAACTTCAATCCTTAATGGTTTCCCATCAAGGTTGAAGCTCTCACTTTCTGGATCCCAGTAATCCACGAGCAACTATAGCAATATCACTTGGGCCCTCATCTCTTTGAGAGCCCAAAACTTATACAACCCACATATTTTTAAGGCCATTTGGGCCCCTGGAG
>JZKD02S2348535.1:252866-266018 GCA_000966675.3 Picea glauca | reverse complement strand
TGTTGATGGATTATGCGATCAAATGTGCTAACATTATATATTATCACCATATGCTTGTGTTGCTTGGTTGTTGAGGTCTAGTTGTAGGTATATTGCTTTGGGTCAAGTTCTCAACGGTGGACTTCATCGAACGTCTGGACGAGGTATGAATTTTATCTTTTCTTGCTAGCATATTTGTTTATATAGCATACTTGATATTAGAGTTGATTTATGTAGTCATTTCCATATGTTGTGGTTTACCCCTAGCCATAGAGATATTTTCCTCGTAACATGTCCACCCCATTGTCTTGGTGAACCAGTAAGTGAAAAAAGGTTAAGAAGAAATTAGCACTAGATGCAAATATGGCATGGGCACTTGAAGAAAGTTCAATATACCATTTGGTGACAATATTGGAAAGGGTTCACTGAAACAACCTAAACCTAATGAAATATTAAGTAATTCTACTAAAGGAACACCATAGGTGAAAGGTCATCATGTGGTTTGAGGGGTCCTCTCCAAATCGATCATCTAACTTGGGGATATTCGATGGAAACTCAATAGGCATGATTTCCCAAGTGGTGTCATGTTCAATAGGGTCATTAGTGAGAGGTGAAAAATATGGAAGGATCAAGTTGGGCATGAATGCCATGATTTTTTTTCTTCATTGGTGTAATCGTCTTATCCATCCATGGTAGATGAACCAGTGGTGCTATCAAATCACTGAAAAATATGGGATAGGAGACCTCCAAACAAAGGAGGAAGACCTTGGAGTCTAAGAGAAATCCTATGGTGGGAAAGGTTCTCAATAGTGTTCAAGGTTATTAGTACAAATTGCAATCAAATAAGAGTTTTGAAATAAGTGTGTGGAATTAATGGATCACCAAAGTGATCTCTAAAGTGAACAAGTCTATAGGTGGTGAAAAATGTGGTTATCAAGCATGCTTACAAAGGTTACAAAATGTGGTTTTGGTGACATGTTTTCTCGATGGAAGAAACAATAAAAAACACACTTCTAGGGCACACTAATAAAGTATAAGAAATCCACAATGGCTTCAAATTAGGAACTTTTAGATATCTCAAATGACTCTAATGAATCCACTAAGTAAGGAAAATGAAGGTATTAATAATTAGTTATAGTAAACTATGTCCAAGGTGGTGTGATCTAAAGGAGCTCTAGCCTCTTACTATATGTCCTAGTTACCCTCACAATCATACAAGAAATTCACCTGGTGGAAAACGTATGATTGGTCACTTGGATGCATCTTCACAAGTTGTGGATAAGGGATTATCAACCTCATTAGTTAGACAATGCATGTTTTTGAATGAGTTGGTAGACTCACAAAAAATTGTTTTTGAATCACCTATATTTCTAAAAGTAAAAGGTGAAGAGCATACTCTGATACGAAAGAGGCTTTGTGTGCTTCAATGTGTGCACAAGTGGTGTGAATTACTAAAATTAAAATAGTTGGAAAAAAATGTTGAAATGAAATGACAAGTACTTAAAGTAAATGATTTCATCCTTTATCTATGTAAATTCATTAACTTTGAGTAATATTTCATGAAAAAAATACTAATAAGGAAATTCGTAATTCATGAAAAAATGACATGTACATATTACCGTTCAACAAGCAAATGAGCCTGAAAAATTGAAATTATAAGACAACCACATGGGCTTAAACCTATAGATGGAGCATAGACTGTGTGCTTGTGTGCAATGTGCAACACACAATTCCTACATTACACGATTATGTGAACTAGAGATTGCACAACTATTCAAAAAGAGCTTCAACAGTTGTTTGATTTTCTAGGAGCGAAAGAAAATGAAAAAGTTTATAAATTTAAAAAAATTGGGGCCTCCTAGGTGTGTGCCAGGGCTCAATAACAATCTCAACAAGACTACCAACTACTTAAAACATATATAAATCCTAAAAAACAATCGAGAACACTAGTACCATATAGGGTTGTAGTGTTATTGTTTTTCATCCTTACAACCATTTTTCCCTTTTCAATTTTTTTCTAGCGTGCATGAGGATTTCATGACGTTATTTTGCATCGAATTTGCATCGACTCTACAATACCAAAAACATTTAAAAAATAGTTTTTTTTATTACATTGTCTAGTTTCATAATTTCATTATTTTTGTGTCGTTATCATGTCGCTAAAATTTGGTGTGCATCATTGGCATTATGTTTATGTCAAATTATGTTGAATTAGCATCTTATATATACATATATAGTGTCCAATTAGTGTCATATTAGCATCACAATAATATATTCAATAAAAAAAACTATTTTTATTTAATTGTTGGCATATTTGCACATAATTTTGATATCATTCTTCAAGGGAGTTCCAATTGATCATTGACAAGAGTACAATCTACATAATTGAATGTGAGGAATAGTAAGGTCATTGTGAAGGAACAAAATAACTTGATCTAAAAAATCATAAGGAAACAATGAAGGGAATGATATATAACAAAAAGTTTCAAACATATAGTTATTTATTTAGGAAAGCATACATCCTCCATAAAACTCATCTCTTCTCTTCAAATTTCAGGTTAATACACTATACCGAAGAGAAAAAATCACCATTCAAGATGCTACTAAGTACCTAGTATTATCATATACCACCTAGCCTAGATTCAAGCTAAATAATTCCTCCCAGTCGATTTATTTTATTTTCAAGGGATTGATAAGACATACTCAACGACATATCTAGGAATATTGACTTCATTTTTCTTGAAGTTGTCCTCCTTTTCTTCACCATCATCTTTGGATTCATCATCGCCCTTGTTATGATCATCCCCTCCAATATTTTTTTTTCTCCACCATCCTTCTTCTCCCCACCACCACTACCTTCATTCTTCTCCCCCCTTCTTTCTATGAGATTTGGTTGCATTACCAAGTTAACTATGGTTGCAAAATAGAGGTTGTTAAATAGTTTGTTTTAGCTACAGATGTAAAGTCCCTGATCCAGACCCTTTGTAATTGTACATATAGGTTGGTGAGTCATTGGTACTAATGGTTTATGTAATGTATATATAGGATGGTGATTCATTGGCACCTGGTTTTGTTTTTTCACACATCTGAGTAAGTGCGCAGAGAATTGTTATCAAAGACAAGGTGCACACATTTTGTGTGTTGCATGCACCTGGGTGAGTGCGCACATTGCATCATGTTTCACGCAGTTGGGTAAATGTGCGGTAATGACTTGGAAGTGCGCAGAGTTGAGATATATTTATATGACTATATATGTATTGAGGTTGGAGAACCTGTGTGATTATGATCCTAGTGAGTCAAGATGCAGATAGGATAGTGTGCCTATCCATGTAAATATAATCATGGTTATTAATATAATATTACATTGATGTGCACAGACTGACTTAGAAAAAAAGAGATGGGGGGATGACTCCACTGAAAAAGGGAAAAGTGGGGGAATATTTTAATAATATTTATGAAAAGTGTAATGTAGATAATTATTTTATCCTAAGTTTTTTAGGGTAGGGAATGGATCACCAAGTGGCTTAAAGCTACTTCTAAAGGTGACAAGTGCCAAGTCAAAGGCATGCATTATATATATATATATATATATATATATTGTTGGCGTCAGTGTATTTTGAGAATTATTGCATTATCCATTATTAGGATGATTATTCAGAGAAGGATTGGGGGGAATAATTCATGTGTTCAGGCTCTCGTGAGTAGAAAGGGGTCAGACTATATGGAAATATGATTATTACCTTATTTTCATAGAGAAGCTTGTAAGGAGTTTAGGGGTGGTAAGCAGATTTTTACTGTCAAGGAGATGGGTTAACAGACTATGAGCAGTCTCTTTGGGGGAGAGATTGGTTTTTGTGAAGTGGTTGTTAGATCTGTGAGCATACTCTCCAAGTGAGAGTACTGCGAAGAGTTGTTCCCTAGTGCATTGTTCATTAGTCACAGGGCTTAGAGACTTCTTGTTTGAGCTCTTGTTAGTAACCCTGGGAAGGGAAGTGGGGCAGGTGAAGGATTGTTGAGAAGAGAAGGGGAAAATTTCCTTGGGTATGACAGGTGCGTGGGAATGAGGGACTTTGGTCTACTTGCAACAACGAGCACCTAGAACTTTGAAATTATGTTGAGAGTCAGACCTTAGTGTGTCACTAGAAGTTTTTTTCCCTGGTGGAGTTTGAGCCCTAGATTGGGGGTGACCTGTTTCTAAAATCTTATGAGCAATAGAGTCTATGGTTGGGAGAAACATCTAAGTTATGCGCATAGTTGGCTATTTTCATAAAAGATAAGTGTTCTTTATTTGCTTGCCTTGTTTATTGTATGTTTATTTATGAATAATTGATATGGGTTAATTATTGTATGTAGTTGCATATAATTAATTGTTGTTATTCTATTTAATGATACTAGGATATGTAAGTATGGTGCTTATAACCTGTATTTGTAGTTGTGCATGGATATGTCAAATGTGGATAGTATTTCCAGTTAAGTTAACCTTGTAATTTTGGTTACGAGTCTTCAAGAAGAGGATTGGGTGGTTGGGTGTGCAGGAAAGCAGCCTGTGTGCACCAAGAGGTTGAAATGTGTGTGTGCATTCAGGGAATTAGATTCCACACACAAGGGAATCAAAATTGGTTCATGACACCTAGATGGTTGTGCACATGGTTGTGTTGTGTGATTAGTATGCTAGTGCACGTAGTTATTGAGTTACTTTTGTTGCTTAAGGTTGTATTAAAAAGATAATGTTGTTTCTGTTTTTATAAGTTGTGTGGGGCGAGTCAATCTTGGGATGATCATGTTACTTTAAGAGATACTGCATGGATTGTGTTTAAAGTAGAATATGTAGTGTAATTTTAGAGTAACATTGGTGGGTAGTATGTTGGGAATGTTACATTTTGGTTGAATCAAATCTACATAAGTTGAGGTTGTGTGACACAACCCAGCCTAGGGTGGTTGGGGACGTTGCAACAGATCCATTATGGCTATAGCTACATAATATCATTTAAAGTAGCTACAACTCTATTGTAACTAATTTTACAAATCTATTGTAGTTGCTAAACAGAATCCCTAGTAATTGCATATCCATTGTAGTTATGGCTATGAAACCACCCAAGATCTAAAGTCTAAGGAAAAACATGTAGATTAGAGAAGTAAAATCCATATTGTTGCAAATAGGAATTGTTATGTCTCATTAATTTTACTATATAAGAAAAAAATAATGGATGAAATACCAAGACAATGCACTTACTTTTATGGATTATGGAAACATTAGCAAAATTTGTGCATATCATGAATCACTCCATAAAGCAAGGTAAATAAATTCATGCATGATAAGTACGCTTAAATCCATGCATGTGTATGAAAGTGTTGATGATAATATCGAGTGCACTGTCAACATTAGCGTGCATCATATGCACCAACATCCCCCCACATGCATTGTATGCACCAACAACCTCATATAAGCACAACTTAGGTGGTAATGTTGTGATGAAGATATGAAGAGATGGGTCCTAAAAAATATGAAGCCATTTTAGGTATGTATGCATAAAATGGTCTCCTCAAAAAGAGAGGAAGGGGAAAACCCAATGGTAACACCCCATCAAAGAGAATAGAAAGAGAAGAGTAAGTATCCTACTTTGGAGAAGAAATTTCCTGCACCCCCAGCAGATCTTGTAGATGTAGAAAATTGCTCTTTGTGAAAGGTTTGGTGAAGATATTAGCATTTTTTTCTATACTCAGACAATATATCAAATCAATGACCTACCCATGGATAAACTCCTAAATGAAGTGCATATGAATCTCAATGTGCTTGGTTCACTGTAAGTGAACTAGATCTCGTGAGATCTAAATGGTACTTTGATTGTCACGAAAGATGACAAATGGTCAATGATATTGGATATCAAACTCATTGAGAATGTGTTGAATCTAGATGGCTTTAGTATCTACATTGAAAAATCCACGATACTCTATCTTTGTGGTAGAAAGATCAATAGCCAATTGCTTCTTGATTTAACAACAAATAAGATCAGAACCAAGACATAAGAGGTATCTTGAAGTGGATTTGTGGTATATAACATCATCTTCCCAATCAAAATCAATATTCCTCTCCAATTCAAGATCTACAACTACTACATAATGAATCTCAAACCTATGTGTTCCCTTGATGTAATGAAGAATATTCTTGGCTACCTTCTAGTGGAATTCATAAGGTTCTTTCATAAATTGGGCCATAATACCCATTTTGTATGAAATGTTAGGCCTAGTCTGAGTAGGATACATAAGGCTTCCAACTAGTTGGAGATATAAGGTGTTTTCCACCAAAGGTGAAGATAAATTTGACTCAAGTTTAATTCCTAATAAGAAAGAATTCACAATAAGATTGCAATTATCCATATGAAATCATAAGACAAGATCAAGGTAATACTTTGATTGTTCCATGGTGATCCCTAAATCATACTAATGGAACTGAATCCCAAGAAAATAATGTAACAACCCCACATCACTCACCAAAAAATTGTCATGAAAAGTAGTTTTGCAGCAATAGTGGATGATAAGGAACTGCCTATGATTAAAATATAGTCTGCATATAAGAATAAGAACATGATAAAATCATCCTATTACAGAATGTAGACATTGGGATAAAAATGAAATTTGGATAATCCAAGAGAGAGAGAAAAGGAATCCACATTAGCATACCAAGCTCAAAGGGCTTGATTGAGGCCATAAATGGATTTCCAAAGTCTACAAAGCATGGAAGAATACTATGTGAACCCTAGTGGCTGCTCCATGTATATTTTCTCTTGAACATCCCCATGAAGAAAGGAAATATTCATGTACATCTGATGAAATTCCCAACAATGAGCTATAGCAATGGCTAAAACAAGCCAAATTGAGTCCATATTGGAAACTAGTCCAACTGTCTCATTGTAGTAAGTTCCAAGAACTTCTGAGAATCCCTTTTCTACCAACCTAGGTTTAAACTTGTTTATCATGCCATCTACAACAATTATTTTCTGATATATCCACTTACACTGAACAAGTTTCCTTTTTTTAGGAAGGGGAACCAAATCCCAAGTGTGGTTACACATCACCAAGTTATACTCCTACATATCTACATCCCACGCAATAATGTCAAAGGCCTCATGAAAGGTATGTGGATCTATAGCTATTTCCTCTTGAATGTCCCCGTGAAGAGAGACACTTTTCACATCCATCGGATGAACTTCCCAAAGATGAGTTGTAGCTATGGCTAAAATAACCTGAATTGAGTCTATCTTGAAACTAGTGAAAATATATCATTATATTAAATTTTGGGAACTTGTAAGAATGCCTTTTCTATCATCCTAGATTTAAACTTGTTCACGAACCCAACTAACAAAAAAAAAAGTGTTTAATATATCCACTTACACCAAACAATTTTCCTTCCTCTAGGAAGGGGAACCAAATCCCAAGTGTGGCTCCTCATCAATGATCCATACTCCTCCTACATAGATACATTCAACTCATAAATGATAGAGGCCTCATGGAATATCTATGGATCTATAGTAGTGGTAAAGAATGCATGTGGAGCTACCTGAAACTATGAGTAAATCCCTTAGTGTCTAAAGGATCCCCAACCAATTCACCTACTACATGTAGCATCTAACATGCCCAATATGGTGTTGTGGTTAGGGAGTTTGTAGTAAATTCCTTAACCTCATGATGTATAGGTGTTGAATCCTCACCATCAATAGTATCATGATTGGTAGCATAATCTAAACTAGAAGAGGAAGAGTCATCATCATTATAAATAAATCCAGACATATCATCAGTATCGCTACTTAGAGAATCCATTGTAAATATAGGTCATGTTGTAGAATGAGAGGCATCATGAGGGTAACTTAAAGAGCCCTCCTCAAAATGAATTATTCTCGAAATAATTGATTTATTAGTGATGTTCTTGAGAAATATATAGACATTAACATTTTTTGGATACCCTACAAATATGTAAGGTTGGATTTGTGGATCCATTGCCTCACATTTGTATGTAGGAATGTGAAACCATGCTTTAGAACCAAACACTATGAAGTGTTTTACTGTGGTTTTTTTACCACTTTGGGATTCAATAGAAGTGACCACCTTCAATTATTTATGAGGTACTCTATTCTATATGTAACATACATAGTTCATAGCTTCTTCCCATAATTGTGGAGCAAGAGATTTGGACTATATCATGCAATTTTCTAATTCCTTCAAAGATCTATTTTTTTCATTGTACTAGACCATTTTATTGAAGACCGTATGGGATATAATGTTGCATATCAACCCCTTTTGAATTGTATAAATGTTGAAATCAATTAATTACATACTCCCTACCCTTGTATGTGCACAAATGTTTTATGGCCTTTCTTGGATGTTTCTAAACAAGGGATTTGAATTCTTGAAAGTACTCAAAGACCTATAATTTCTACCAAATAAAGTATAATCAAGTACACCTCAATTAATCATCAATGAAGGTCAAGGAAAATTTGTCCCTGCTCATAAAAGGTTAAGGTCATGGACCCATCAAATCACTGTGAACAAGCTCCAAAACTTGTGAATCCCTCAAAGCTTCTCCTTTATAAAATCTCTCCTCTAAATTCCTACCAAGTATGTAGTCCTGGAAGACACTATCTGAAAAGTGAACATTGGGTAGCCCTATAACCATGATTTTCGTGTTGAGATATTACAAATAGCGGTAATTGAGATGGCCAAACCACTCATGCCACAACCTATTCACCTCATCAAAATGATTCATAAAAACAATAAAAGGAGACTTTGGAACAAATTTTGATAAAAGGTACAACCAAAATTGATGATTAACTTTACCCATTGCAACTATAGCACCATTATTCATCTCATTAATGGCCATAGAATCTGGAGTTATCTCAACTCACTTTCCTAAACCAAAGTGACTGATTATATGGATTGATAGGATACTATTCAATAATGAAGGCACATAAAGAATATCATGGAATGACCTATCATCCATGTCAATAGACCCTTTCCCACACATCTCAATAGGAGTGTTATCCCCCATTGAGATGATTAATCTAGTACATGGCTCCAAGTATGCATAATTATCCTAAGATGAATCCATGTGGTGTGATGTATCTAAGTCAAACACCCATGAGGACGGTGGAAATCTAGTTGTGAGAAGTTCTTAAGCCATGTCCTTTCCTTCTCCTTTTTTCTCCTATTCCTTGGAAGACTCTTATGTTGATGAAATATTCTTGACTGAATTAGAAACCTTGATGTGATTCTACTCAAGAATATGAGTCAAATGATCAAGCTATTTCTTCATGCATTTGTGTTCATCATGTTTGAACTTGTTGCAGTAAGCACATTTGACCCTTTCATTCTTAGGTTTGTCACATTTCGAATGGAAGGTCTCGTGATCTATTCTAGAAGAATTTTACTCCTTTCTATGCTCATGATCCTTATTATCTATGATTTTCTATTTCTTCTTATTGTTGTTTGAATATTTTGAATCCTTTGTACCCTAATTAGTAGCAAGTGCATGCTCCTTTGAAGACTTCAACGTACCTATCTACACAAGTTTGGCATGCTCCCTGGTGAGCGCAGCAACAAATTCCTCAAGATAATGATTTTTCAATACGGTTCCAAGAAAATCCTTGATCACATGAAATCTAGAAATGAAAACATAGTAATTAGGTCCAATTTTGGAAATAATGGAAAGAATCAATAGTTCATCATTTTTCTCAATATTACACTATGTTGGTTGTAATCTTGATGATTTAAATTTGGTGAATAAGTCATAAATGGTATCAAAACTACTTGGGCTCAAGTTGATGAGATCATTCTCAAGCTAATTTCTTCTTAACACATCCTACTTCCCAAAAGAAACATTCCAAAGTATTATGGATATGAATGGGAGAATTAGTAGATTCAATATGAAATAGAAGATCAAGAAATAGACTTCATCACATTATATTAAACCACTTCAATTTTTTTGCAACTAGCATTGGTTCAAGTTTCGATCGCATTGTTGTTCGAAACAATCCTTTGCTCCATAGAAAATCAACATATTATATTTACATTAATAATAATTAAATTGGATGAAAAGGGGAACTTCATTTTTCTCGATAACGCTGGAAGAAATAACGATCTACTTTAGAATAGAGACTTTTGTAGCTAAATCACAAAGAACCTTAAATCCTATGAAAAAATTCATGCATGCAAGTAGAACGCCCTTGCTAATCAAGCCAAGAGTGAACCCCCGAGAATCTGTGATTTTTTGTCATGTCCCCATTTTTGGATTCCCCTGTTTGGCATTGGAAATGACTTACATGGCTTGTCAGTGAAGAAAAATGGAGTCAAAAGGGGTTATTTAATGTTACTTAGTTAGGATATGTTATGTATTTAAAGTGACATTAAAGATTAATAAGTTACTTATCTATTATTAACAGTGACATTTAATCCTAAAGTGAAAGAAAAAGGGGGATAAGGGTCATATTTGATTTAGTCAAAAAGGTGATAAGGGTTACATTTGATTTGGTCAAAAAGGGGAAAGTTCTAGAAGGTGTGGAGAAAGGATAAAAGGAGGGGTAGAGCCTCACTTTGGATTATGATTTGATCTATCATTTTTGAAGTGTTCTTGGAGCCATTATTTCGTTAAGGTTTAGAAAAAACCTTCTATTATTGGTTTGATTTTAGTGGTTTTGGCATCATTACCACGTTTCTTGATTTTTTGTTAGTAGATGTTTCAGCTTCCTAGCAGCCATTAGATATGAGTGTTTAGGAGGTATCTAGTAGTTGTTACAGCCAATAAATATATTTGTATTGTTGTGATTTGTGTTTTCAAGCCATAATAAGATGCCATGTTATCTTCTATATTCTTTTTGTAATGGGTGAATGTAATATGTTCAACAATATTCATAACCTTGAGGCATATGAAAACTATTTGTAAGAAGTTTCCAACAACCCTAATATAAAGTGTTTGATAAAATTACACAAAGAGAAACAAAAATTTGGACAACAAAACATAATATTTCCATCCATCCTAGTTGGAGACATTACAGTGGTATCAAATCTTGTGATCCTCCCAGCCTGTGAGGGTATACAAGCTTGGATATCAAACTAAGGAAAAGGTGTAAGAAAGGATGGGAGTAGTTTTTTCACTCATGAAGCAAGATGGAGGAAGATCTAGGGCCTCTGTTTGAAATATTGAAGACACTAGCAACAACAAAAAAAAATGTGTCTTACCACTACCATAAGTATCTAACATTGGGTGAGGAGATCCATGAAGATTTTCCATTTAAAATCTATTTCACCCTCAATTACGGGTGTTGGCCCAAGAATGTGGATGAGGATTCCTTTAAAGGCACAGGGAAGAAAATAAAGAGAAATGAGCATGAAGAATAGGTGAAGGAACATGAACCTAGCCATATGCACCTAGCAGCCTATGATAAATCATCAGAGCTAACCAATGAGGTTGTTAACACTAGTTTTTTGGATGGGTATACCTCTGATGAATCAGAAAAAGATGAGGATGTGGCCTCTCATGATGACTATGAGGAGATGTTCCAATCAACCAATGTTGAGGATCCAACATCTTCCATTGTTTGTGATGCTTATGATGAGGGTAGTCCAAGCATGATAGAACCTACACATGATGAGGATTCAGTACCTTTTCCTATTTATGAAATATATTATGATGTGATCATGATTGTACAAGAGCCATGCATAGAGGATAACGAAGGGGCTGATTTTGTGGATGGGAACGGATCAGAAAAATTGTATTAGGAGGATATCCCACATTACATGACATCATCTAGTGAGTCATTCGTTCCATTGCGTGACAACCCATGCCATGTCAATGAAATAACATAGTATGAATTGGAGAACCTATTATTGGTCATGGAGGAGAAATTAGTGTAGGTTTTGATGAGGACAAACGATACTCATAATTTTGTTGAGGACCTTATGTGAAAAACCGATTTGAAGGAGAGACAAAGGGGAATTGCAGGTGGAGTCACTAATACCCAATTATGCATCATCAAATAACCACTAGAGTAGATAAAATCCAAGTACTAGCAATTTTTCATGGATAGAGACCTTGCTCTCAAGTTCACTAAAGACAAGGAAACAAAGATTGAGGAGATTTGTTACCATCTTAGTTTGGCACACTCTTCATCGTTGACAACAGCAGAGACTCCATCATATTTTGAAATAGTGACACATGAGGGCATGAGTGGCACTCATGATCTAAGAGAGGAGCCTCTTGTGACAATCTAGCACGAAGAATGTTTAGAGTCTCGGGTGTTTGCGGAGAGGTTTGACACAAAGGTTTCTGACCATGCACCTGTTTTTCATTGTAGGGATCATGAGTAATTTCTTGTGGCTCAAGGATTAGATATAAAGGAGGTAGTTGAGAAAATTCCTTGTGGACCAACCATCAAGGAATTATATGCACCAGTTGTATTGGGGGGTTGAGTATAGGACAAATAACATAGTTACCGACTAAATGAGAACTGTGACCTCAAAACGAGAACTCTGGCCCCAAAAACCCATATTCTTGCATAAAAAAACATCAAAATCAACCCCCAAATCAAAAAGTGGTGCTACCGGTAACACCATGTTTTTAAATGGGGTCAAAATTACAACCTTTTTCAAACATGGCCTTCAAAACTCAGAAAGTATCTCAGGAAAACCTTAAAATCAGCACCTAAAAAAAATATGTTTTTGGAAAAATAAAATTCTTTTCAAAAACGTTAAAATTTGAGATCATTTGAAATCGGATTTTTATCACTTGGTACCATTAAAACTAAAACCTCAAAATAAACCATAAAATTGAAAAGTATTGCTACCAGTAGCACCCATTCTAAAATTGGGGTATGAAAATGACACATTTTTATAAAGTTGTAAAAGAACTCATCATTGTTGTAAACAGAATCATAAAATCAACCCTTAAATGTTTACTTTTAAATCTTATTATCACTCAAAGAACAAGGTAATACATAATTCCATGAAAATATCACAATATACTTTAAAAATTTAATGTCACTTTTTAATATTTTTTTTTACTTATAATGAAAAAAGTAAATACAAGTTACATTGAATGAAACATAAATTATTTCTTAAAAGTATTGTTATATTGTCCATATTCAAAACATATGAGCTAAGAAATTTTATTATATTATCCATAAT
>JZKD02S2348535.1:158756-181192 GCA_000966675.3 Picea glauca | reverse complement strand
AGGTACATAGTTATGATTATTTCAAGTTAGGGTTGTTGACTAATCCAAAACTAGTCATGTGAGACTAATGTAAAGTTTAATGAAAATGCTAGTCTCTTGTTGTTAAAGTTAAGGAAGGTTTACAGGTATGGGATCATATACACTAGTTCTATTACAGAGTTACAAATCATATTTAGATGATGAAATTGATGAGGTATTTTGGTTGAGGTTTAGGTACAGGTTGGTGCATGGTTGATGCAGTTGTTTATGGTACATGTTGATTACAGGTTGAGGTACAGGTTGACGCATGGTTGATGCATGGCTCGGGTTATTGGTACAAGTTGTTTGGTGATGTTTGATTGGTACAGGTTTATAGTAGTATATCTCACATTGATAGTGTGACAGTGGTCCCATCATTCTACTTATACGTCAGGGCGATTGGATGGGGCAAGGACAGGTGGTTGTAACGGGAGAACATGGGGGGTTGTATCCCCCTTCTAGTTGTAGCCAGATAATTGGAGAGTTGGATATTCCCTTAGGTTGTAGCCTGAGAAACTAGGGGGTTGGAGCCTCCTTCCAGTTGCAATTGGAAAACAATGGAAGTTGGTGCTTCCAATGAATGTAATTCTTCAAGACATATAAGAAAAAACATTATGTGGTTTTCTCCTGCTTTAGGTTTCCACATAAAAACACTGGTGTATTGTGTATGGGTATTATTGTTCATTTGTTCATTGTTTATTTACTCTGCAAATATTGATTGATAATGCTACATCGATATAACACTTGCATTATATGGTTAAAAAGGATTAGATTGCTCTATTACTGATTCACCCCTCCTATCAGTAATCCAACAACATCAAGGTCAAGGATGGATCTAAATATTGGATCAAATGTTAAATAAAACAATGCAAAGGATTTTCTTATATTGATTCTATTAAGATAATGCAACATTTGTTTTTCCAATAATGTTTAAAATATGTTTTAAATTGATTTGAAAACAAAAAAACATTATTTCTAACTTGTAACTAAATGTATTTCATGTTAAGTGTGTGCTAACTAATAGAGAAAAATAACAATAACCTTGATCAACAAAATGTGGTGTGATAATAGTGTGGTAATAATTTATCCTATTTGCATAAATTGATTAAAAATGAGTGTGGTGTGGTAATAATTTGTCCTATTTGCATAGATTGACTAGAAATGATTATATATGTAGAATAGGCAGTAAGTAAAACAATTGGAATAATCTTTTCCTCCTTCATAGTTGAGTACATCAATGGAAATTACTATGGTTGGCATGACGTTTCATACCATGCTCACAAAAAGTATAGTTTTCCGATTTATTTTAGAAGGGGTTATCTTGTAGAAACATATACAACTTCAATGGATTAACACTAGATAATTGCATAAATTTATTCTAATATAGATAGACTCATTTTTAATTTTAAGGTTCCATGGTGAAGGGCATATGATCATCCCCACAACAAATTGTATATTTCTCAAATTAATTCGAGTCTGTACATTTAGACCAATCTTTATATTGGATCCTCTTAAAACTAGAAGGATTAATTTCACTATATAAAATTGATTTTTTTCTAAATAACTATGCAATTTACAATATTAGTATTTGAATTTAAACATTGTAAATTATTTTAAACAAAGAGAAAATTGTTTATTAATATGAAAATATATTTATAGAGTATTTTTGTTATACATATTTGTATTTAATGTTGACAAATAAATATAATTAAAAAAAACCCTAAATCCATTTATATGTAAAATTTTGAACACGAGTATTTCAACAGAGGATGAACACCTTCAGTAAACACTCACACAACCAGATCAAAGATCAACACATCGATGTTTTGACGTGGTAAAACCCCTACGAGGAAACATCCACTGCCCTAGTCAACGTGGCCACTTGGAGTAGTTTATTAATGCAAAAGAAAAATATTACAGAGAGATTTTACAAGAGTGTTTCTCACAATTAATCAATGGAAAATGACCATCCATGCTCTTTAAATAGATATCATGGACCAATCAGGTGTTAAGCCACAGATCAATGGTCATTAAGATCAAGGATAATATGAACTGTAAGGTCACTCTATGTTGGGAGCATATCGTGACCATCGGACTTCCTAACTACAAATGCATACTAAAGAAACACACATTTACCTAACGAAACATTAGACCAAGTAGATATTAACTAACTCCTAAGTGTCTAAATATCTTAACATCCCCCCTTAAGAAAAACTTGGGATAGGATTGAAAGATTTACAATAGTAACACAATAGGAAAAGGAAGGAGACATTAGAGCTTATCCCCCTTAATGACAACTTCCTAAACTCCTAAAATAAATCGAAGTTTGGAAAACTTTGCTTCTGTAAGAGACTCTGTGAAAATGTCTCCAACTTGATCTTCTGTAGGGAAAAGTGCACTTCAATAACTTGATTATGAATGATCTTTCTAATTAAGTGCATGTGTAGCTCGATGTGTTTGTTGCGTTGATGTTGAAATGGGTATTTGGCGAGCTTGATGGCACTCTGATTGTCGCACCAAAGGTTGGTCGGATGTTGTTGTTGGAATCCAAACTCTGAAAGGATCTATTGAAGCCACAAGGCTTTTTGACTTGCATTTACCATTGCTCGGTACTTTTCTTCTACTGAAGAAAGTGAAATAGATTTTTGTTTCTTACAGGCCCAAGTGACAGGTCTTGAACCAAGGCTGAAAACATAACCTACAGTAGACTTCTGATCATCAAGGTCGTCGACCCAATCTGAATTAGTGAAACCAACCAATAAAGGAGTCCCCCCTCAACTATAATGTATCTCGAACTGAATTGTACCACGGACATAGTGAAGTATCCTTTTAGTTGTTTTCAAATGTATTTCATGGGGTGTTTGCATATACCAGACAACAAGACCAACAACAAAGGAAAGATCGGGATGGGTATGATTCAAGTATAAGAGGCTACCAATTAACTGATGGTACAAGGTAGCATCAACTTCAGGAGAAGTGCAGGTGGCAGCAAGCTTGACTCCATGTTGGAAGGGAGAAGGGGATGGTTTACAATCTTCCATGTGAAAGCGACAAAGAAGGTCACAAGCATACTTAGTCTAAGAAAGAAAAATTCCTTCATTGGTTTGAAAAACTTGGAGGTTGTTGGCACAGGGGTAGACCCAGGGTTCAACTCCAAGAGAACACCAGCAAGCCCTAACTATCGTCCCTTTCAACTACACCTACGAAGCAGATGCAGTCTCACTCGAAGCAGCTATGGGGGGGTTTGCAGGACAGAAGTGTCTACAACCAAGGGGAATATCAAGTGGATCCAATACCAGAACAATACAGCATGCATATATCACTTATCAGCTTAGATCTACCACACACACCTATCAGATCTATCACAACAATGCAGTAACATTATATTAGGTAAAATAACACAGCATCAATCACACACACAAGACAGTTATACGTGGTTCACCCTCTTTCTAGGGCTACGTCCACAAAACTGTGCTTTATAATATATTAAGATGAAAGCATATAGTTCCGATCTACACTCTTAACCAGCAGATCTATCCCTTCTCTCTATCTCTCCCCCTTTCTGTGCATCGAGCTGCAGGGTTGATCTTTGCACCTAGTTGAAGATCTTACAACACCAGAAGGCTCTCACACTTCTTTCACATAACAACAATCATACCAACAACAGCTAGATCAAATCTAGTAATAACGACAACAACCAACCACCAAAAACAACTCGCAACAACCCAACCCAAGTCCTCTTGACCTTTATTTATACATTACAATAGCTCACTGACATCCTTAGGCCGAAGCCTAGGTGTCTAAACCCTAGGTCAACTTGACCTGCATTTTCAGAGCTTCATCAGCTTGTCTTTTCTTCCTTCTCGTGGGGTGCTCCAAAGCATCTAATGGTGGATTTTTCCACTTGTTGAGTTGTCCACGATCCTTCTTCCTTGTTGATATGTCATCCTTGATCTCCTCGTCCAACGGCTTTCTTTCTCGGGCTTCGCTCTATCTTTTCCGCTCTTTTGCTCACTTTGACCCAGTAACAGTCACTGTGTCTTCCGCGCAGTTCGCATTTCGCCTTTTCTTCCTTGATATTCGCTTCCTTCCACAACCAAGGGCCAACAGAAGCCCAGGAAATAGTGCAAAAAGGCTAAGTCTTTCATTTCAAATTTCTTCTTAAGGTTGGTTTTCACATGGTTTAAAAGTTTTGAGTCACTACTAGTAAGGATAAGGTCATCAACATAAAGGACAAGGATTATGAGATGGATTCCTACTTTCTTGGTATAGACATTAGGATCATAATGGCATCTAGATAATTCAGTGTCTATAATAAAGTTGTCCATTTTGGCATACCAAGCTTGAGGAGCTTGCTTATGACCATAAAGAGATTTCTTAAGGCGACAAATAAGGCTAGAGTCATTTTGGATGTAGCCAGAAGGTTGTTCCATGTAGATTTCTTCTTGCCAATATCCATGCAAGAAGGCAGAGTTAACATCCATCTGATGGACCTCCCATTTATGTGAGGCAAAAAGGGAAAGAACAAGGCAGATGGAATTCATTTTGGATATAGGGGCAAAGGTTTCATTATAGTCAATTCCTTCAACTTGGAAAAATCCTTTGGAAACTAATTGAGCCTTGTGTCTTTCACCACTTCCATATGATGCATGCTTAGTTCTATAGACCCATTTACATCTGACAATTTTTCTTCCTTTTGGAAGAGGCATGAGATCCCAAGTATCGTTTTCCATTAAAGAACGATACTCTTCATTCATTGTTGTATCCCAATCTGGATGACTTGAAGCTTCTGAAAATGTCTCTAGATCATGAGTCTCTGAAACTTGAGCCAAAATATAAGAGGCTCATTGGAACTATGAACATGTCTTACGTTGCCCTGAAGGATCATCGAAAATATCATCAGTTGCTTCTCGTGTTGAATGGACCCATCTAGGAAGCGGTGGAGTTGGTGTTGGTTCGGGTTCAAAGGACTCATCTAGAGGAAGGGGAGCAGGCTGAGGTGGATTTTCATCCTCATTTTCATCATCTAAAGACGAAAATAGAATAGGAATAGAAGAAGGAACAAACATCGAAGATGGATCGCAGGCCGAAGAAGGCACAATCGTCGAATTAGGCTCGCAAGCCAAGATATTTTCATCAAATTTAACATCTCTTCTAATAACAATTCCATTACAATGTGGTTGAAGAATTCTATAACCTTTGATATCTTCAGAATAACCAACAAATATACACTTCTCACTTTTAGGTTGCAATGCTTTCCTTTTCTCATTAGGAATGTGATCCCATGCTATACTACCAAATACACGGAAGTGACTTACATTTGGTTTAATTTTATTCCAAGATTATTCAGGTGTTATATTTTTAAGAGCCTTTGTGGGAGTGTGATTTACTATGTAATTTGCACAATTGATGGCTTCCACCCAATACGTTAGATTTAATCCCTTAGAATGGATCATACAATTAGCCATTTATTTTAATGTGCGGTTCTTTCTCTCAACAACACCATTTTGTTGTGGTGTATATGGAATAATGTGTTGCATTTGGATTCCCTTTGTAGTTCAGTAACTTGTAAAATTATTGTTCACATATTCACCTCCATTATATGTTCTTAACCTTTGAGTTTGATGTCTAGATTGTTTTTCTACAAGGGCCTTGTAAGCCAAAAACTTTGCTCTTAAGTTTTAATAAGTAAACCCAAATATGTATGGAAAAGTCATCAATGAAAGTTAAGAAATACTTTCACCCAAAAAAAGAAGGAGAAGAAAGTGGACCACACAAGTCACTGTGAACAAGTTGCAAAGGGCCCAAGGCGTGCCAGAAGACACGTTTGTTAAAATTGTCCTAATGATTTTTTTTGATAACACAGTCGGCACAAGCACCATCTCTACATGAAACAAGAGGAAGACCAGTCGTCATTCGTCGATTACATAGTTGTTGCAATGAGCGATAGTTTAGATGACCAAACCGCTCATGCCAAAGTTTTCTCAAGTCATCGCTATGAGCAACAAAAACTAATGGAAAATATGATGACCCAAAGTTGTCAAACTTGTACAACCTGGTAATATCATCAGCAATTATAGTTGCAAGAACATGCTTAGGATATTTTAGATCCTTGATTACAACTTGGTGAGGTGAAAAATATATGGTTTTACCTTCACCTTAATGAGTGATTTGATACACTAATAGAAGGTTACAAGAAATATTTGGAACACATAATACATCATTGAAATGACCATTATCTACTTGAATTGTTCCAGATCCTACAACACTAAGAGATCTATCATCACCAACAAATATTTTCTTGGTGTTACATTTATTTAGAGTCTAGAATCAATAAGCCACTCATCAGAAGAAGTAGTATAACTTGCATTGAAGGAGAAACTAGAAGCAGAAAGTGCATGTCCATGAGAAGAAGAAATGGTAGAATCAATATTGATGTTGTAATTATTCATCGTTGCTTCTAAATTTGTCATCTTCTTGAAACATTTGGACTCATCATGACCATCTTTATCACAAAAGTTGCAATGTCTATCGGTCATCTTATTTTTATATTTTTTTCCTTTGTCACCATTAGGAGTTGAATCTATATGAGTGGGTTTTTTACCCTTATGTTACTTGTTGTTGTGGCAAGGATGTTGCTTCTTGGGATTCTTGGGTTTATCTTTCTGTTGGGCAACTAAGGATTTGTTGGAGTTACCTACAGTGCTAATCACTCCAAGTTGTACAAGCTTATCTTGTTATCTAATCAAAGCATCACAAAAGGACTCAAGAGTGGTTTTTTGATAAGCTTTCCCTAGAACCTCTCTCATGGCATAAAAGGTAGATACAAACACAAAATATGCACTACCTGGCTTAGAAAGAATAATATAGATGCAACGCTCTTCCTCCATCTTTATCTCACATTCTTCACATAAATTTTTGTGTGTTTTAAACTTAGATAGATAATATTCAATGCAAGAAAAATCATTTGGAATAAAATTCAATATCTGATTTTTTAACCGATGTGCTCGAATAATATTTTGTTTACCAAACACAGATTCAAGATTTTCCCAAGCTTCATCGGGGCCATCAATTTCTTTAAGGCGGAACCTTAAATCAAGAAAGATGGAAATTTTGATCATTCCATGTGCTTCGTCACTCATATTATCCCATTTGACTTTCTTATCAACATCAGTGGGTTCTTTATCCGTTCCCAAGGTAATCTGGTGCAAGCCTTTACTTCTTAATAAATCCTCCATATGGGATTTCCATTGGAAGTAGTTGGTGTTGGTAAGAAAAATATTACTGGAAGAATCCATATTAAATATGTAAATAATATGGATTTAAAAACTAAAATTGATGATCTTGATGGAAAGATCTCGAAAAATTAGGCGTTTTTTAAAAAATCGGCATTGAAAACGGACTTTGGATGTGAAAGTTATGCCCTTTTAAAAAAGGGCATAAATGGTAACCAAAGGACCACGTGGTCGTGTAAGTTGTTTTATGAAGTGACCCACTTTTATTAAAAAATAAAAAAAAGTGGGGATCACTTTTACAATGAAGTTACTTTATAAAACAAAGTTGCATGCAAAATGAATAACTCTAAAATAAAATATTAAAGCTACTTACAGTGATTCACTTTTATACTTGAAGTGAAACACACTTTACAATGGAGCATGAAATTTTTCAAAACAAATAACAAAAAATAGAGACTTGAACTCAACATGTAACATCACCAGCATCCAACTGGGTTATGCCACGTGAAAATTTTTGAACTATATACAAATTAAAATATATACACACAGAAAATCTTGCAGAAATTTATATATATAACTTAAAACAGACAAATACATTCTGCAAATGCACAGATTCATACATAATAATAATAAAATTACACTTGCAGCACATACAGGAAAAACTCATAAAAATAAACGCATAAATAATAATGCAACATGTAATTTAACACACAATTGACACTTATCTTGGTAAGAATATCACCAACTTCATGCAGACCTTCCACGAGCCTCCCAGCCTTGGACTACACTGCTCATCACTCTCAACAGTGGGTCACCCCTGAGCCGGGACTAAAATCCACCCAAGTAAAGGGATTCCTAACCAGGATAATGTATCTCAAACAACATCAAAGACTCTGTCACAGGTCCCAACTCAAACTAACAGCCTACAGTCCCTCATTCTCCACATGTTTGTCCCACCCCAGGAAGTGTGCCCCTTCTTTGCTCAACAGTCCTTCGGTTGCCCCACTTCCTTTTCGGGCTTCAGCAACAGATTAAACAGGAAATCTCGGAGCCTTGTAGCTACAGATTAAACAGGAAATCAATTCCCAACAATTCTCTCACCTAGAGAGAATTTCTCACGAGCCTGGCAACCTGCCTCTTCGGTCCATATCCTAAGCTAAACATGTATGGGTATGGATATAGGTACAGGTACAAGTACGATACAATGATAGTAACAAAATGGTATGGTGGAAATATGAATGAGTCTCTGAATGATGATGGAAGCTCTGATACCATGTTCGAAAACACATGTATTCCAATAAAGGAAGAACACCTTCAGTAACCACTCACACAACCATATCAAATATCAACACACCAAGGCTTTGACATGGTAAAACCCCTATGGGAAACATCCACGGCCCTAGCCAACACAACCACTTGGAGTAGTTTATTAATGCAAAAGAAAAAGATTACAGAGAGATTTTACAAGAGTGTTTCTCACAATCAATCATCGACAAATGACCGTCCATCATATTTAAATAGAGATCATAAACCAATCGATTGTTAAGCCACGGATCAATGTTCATTAAGATCAAGGATATTATGAACCATTGGATCACTCTATGTCAAGAACAATCATGACCGTCGGATTTCCTAACTACAAATGCATATTAATGCATACAAAAAAAACACACTTCTACCTAACGACACATTAGACCAAGTAGATCTTAAATAACTATTAAATGTCCAAATATCCCAACACAAATGAATACCTAGTTAAATTGTGTTTAGCTTTCGGTCAACAAATCTCATTTCTTTACATTGTGATTACTAGAAGAAAACCCTCCAAATCAATGAAAATGTATTGCAACACATAGTTATTAACCATTTCAAAGGTTGTTTACAGTGCAAAGTAACCATTGCACTTAATCAAGGAGAAAAGTCTAGCAATAAAATCTTCATGGAAAAGTTTCAAGTGAAAATATATTAGGAAAGCAAAGAGTCTGTGGCAAAATATGGTGTGTATTTATACATGTTTAAAATTTTATTGGAAAATCAATATACGTCCCAAAACCATTACATAAATTTTGGGTTAAAGTATAAAATATATGATGATAATNTCTAATCAAAGCATCACAAAAGGACTCAAGAGTGGTTTTTTGATAAGCTTTCCCTAGAACCTCTCTCATGGCATAAAAGGTAGATACAAACACAAAATATGCACTACCTGGCTTAGAAAGAATAATATAGATGCAACGCTCTTCCTCCATCTTTATCTCACATTCTTCACATAAATTTTTGTGTGTTTTAAACTTAGATAGATAATATTCAATGCAAGAAAAATCATTTGGAATAAAATTCAATATCTGATTTTTTAACCGATGTGCTCGAATAATATTTTGTTTACCAAACACAGATTCAAGATTTTCCCAAGCTTCATCGGGGCCATCAATTTCTTTAAGGCGGAACCTTAAATCAAGAAAGATGGAAATTTTGATCATTCCATGTGCTTCGTCACTCATATTATCCCATTTGACTTTCTTATCAACATCAGTGGGTTCTTTATCCGTTCCCAAGGTAATCTGGTGCAAGCCTTTACTTCTTAATAAATCCTCCATATGGGATTTCCATTGGAAGTAGTTGGTGTTGGTAAGAAAAATATTACTGGAAGAATCCATATTAAATATGTAAATAATATGGATTTAAAAACTAAAATTGATGATCTTGATGGAAAGATCTCGAAAAATTAGGCGTTTTTAAAAAAATTGGCATTGAAAACGGACTTCGGATGTGAAAGTTATGCCCTTTTAAAAAAGGTCATAAATGGTAACCAAAGGACCACGTGGTTGTGTAAGTTGTTTTATGAAGTGACCCACTTTTATTAAAAAATAAAAAAAAAGTGGGGATCATTTTTACAATGAAGTTACTTTATAAAATAAAGTTGCATACAAAATAAATAACTCTAAAATAAAATATTAAAGCTACTTATAGTGATTCGCTTTTATACTTGAAGTGAAACACACTTTACAATGGAGCATGAAATTTTTCAAAACAAATAACAAAAAATAGAGACTTGAACTCAAGATGTAACATCCCCAGCATCCAACTGGGTTATGCCACGTGAAAATTTTTGAACTATATACAAATTAAAATGTATACACACAGAAAATCTTGCAAAAATTTATATATATAACTTTAAACAAACAAATACATTCTGCAAATGCACAGATTCATACATAATAATAATAAAATTACACTTGCAGCACATACAGGAAAAACTCATAAAAATAAACGCATAAATAATAATGCAACATGTAATTTAACACACAATTGACACTTATCTTGGTAAGAATATCACCAACTTCGTGCAGACCTTCCACGAACCTCCCAGCCTTGGACTACACTGCTCATCATTCTCAACAGTGGGTCACCCCCGAACCGGGACTAAAATCCACCCAGGTAAAGGGATTCCTAACCAGGATAATGTATCTCAAACAACATCAAAGTCTCTATCATAGGTCCCAACTCAAACTAACAGCCTACAGTCCCTCATTCTCCACATGTTTGTCCCACCCCAGGAAGTGTGCCCCTTCTTTGCTCAACAGTCCTTCGGTTGCCCCTCTTCCTTTTCGGGCTTCAGCAACAGGTCGAACAGGAAGTCTCAGAGCCTTGTAGCTATAGTTTGAAACCTTTGGGAAATCAATTCCCAACAATTCTCTCACCTAGAAAGAATTTCTCATGGGCCTGGAAACCTGCCTCTTCGGTCCATATCCTAAGGTAAACATGTATGGGTAGAGATATAGGTACAGGTACAAGTACGATACAATTATAGTAATAGAATGGTATGGTGGAAAGATGAATGAGTCTCTGAATGATGATGGAATCATTGGGAAAATGAACTAATTCCAAACTATATGTATGCAGTATCCCAACTAGACACTTGTCATGTTGAGAACCACTTTGGCCCACTTGTCCCCATCCTCAGAAATTAGAATAAAATAATTATCCATACTTTATACTTTAAGGAATATTAATATAATATTCATTTTTGGCTTAAGCTCCCTAGCTTAACCCCTTATCCTTAACTTGTATCCCCCTCTTTCCCTAACTAGTGGAGTTTAGTCCTCCATACTCTTTTATCGTGGTCGGTATACACGCAACAATGTATTATATTAATGATAAGACATATACAAAAATAGGCTCACTGACCTTTAGCATCTAGGTTCTCCGGCCTAATTCATCACATAAGCCTCCTAGCTTATAATAACTGGCTCACCAGCCTATAAAACACAACATATACACAAAGTCTTCCTGGCCTCAAAATCGCGTGCACTTAAGTTTGTTGCGCACGGTATCCTGGAATGTGAACACTTCATCATTTTAGTGTGCAGTACATGTGCGCACTATACCATGGAAGGTGCATGAAAAATAATATCAAACATCTCACCAGCTTAAGTACATTTTCATTTACATTTACAATTTGGGTTCGAGCTAGGGGTATTACACAAGACCTCTTACTTAATAAGGCAATTTTTAACCAAGTGGGATAGAAAAACATATTGTATTATTTAGTAGGAGGATTTTTGTTGTTGTTGGAGAGCGTGCTCATAAAAAACTATTTTCACACAAGAAAAAAAATTCATTTCTCGATGAAAACAAGGGTTAGATCTTGGTTAGCTTAACTGGAAAATGCACATTTTCTTATATGTTTCTGATTTTCCAAGATAACACGGGGCACGGGGAAAAGAGAATAAAAATATATAAAATAGTAGCAACCTGGAAATAAACAATATAAAACCGAAATAATACTCTGCAAAAATTTTAAAAGGGTGTATTCAAGCTTTATACCTCCGGATCTAGCTAAAATGGTTGTATCTTGGGCAAATGGAAACCTTTTCGAGTGAAACGAAAAACATTCCTAACTGAAATGAGTGCTCCGAACGCAATGAAACATTCCTCTTAGCCTAAAAATGTATGAAAATGGAATAAAATGGAGATGAGACAACTCGGCTTCACTATCTTGATCTACAACAGGAGCAAGTCTTCAAACAAGCTCTGATACCATGTTCGAAAACACATGTATTCCAATAAAGGAAGAACACCTTCAGTAACCACTCACACAACCATATCAAATATCAACACACCAATGCTTTGACATGGTAAAACCCCTACGGGAAACATCCACGGCCCTAGCCAACACGACCACTTGGAGTAGTTTATTAATGCAAAAGAAAAAGATTACAGAGAGATTTTACAAGAGTGTTTCTCACAATCAATCATCGACAAATGACCCTCCATCATATTTAAATAGAGATCATAAACCAATCGATTGTTAATCCATGGCTCAATGTTCATTAAGATCAAGGATATTATGAACCATTGGATCACTCTATGTCAGGAGCAATCGTGACCGTCGGATTTCCTAACTACAAATGCATACTAATGCATACAAAAAAAACACACTTCTACCTAATGACACATTAGACCAAGTAGATCTTAAATAACTCTTAAATGTCCAAATATCCTAACACAAATGAATACCTAGTTAAATTTTGCTTATCTTTCGATCAACAAATCTCATTTCTTTGCATTGTGATTACTAGAAGAAAACCCTCCAAATCAATGAAAATGTATTTCAACGCGTAGTTATTAACCATTGCAAAGGTTGTTTACAATGCAAAGTAACCATTGCACTTAATCAAGGAGAAAAGTCTAGCAATAAAATCTTCATGGAAAAGTTTCAAGTGAAAATATATTAGGAAAGCAAAGAGATTGTGGCAAAATATGGTGTGTATTTATACATGTTTAAAATTTTATTGGAAAATCAATATACGTCCCAAAACCATTACATAAATTTTGGGTTAAAGTATAAAATATATGATGATAATAGAAATTCGTTCGATTTATATTTTTATATTTTAAGGTTAGAAATTTTTCTATAAGCTAAAATTTTCTCCTAAAATTTTCCTTGAACCATGCATAATGAATCAAGAATGATACCCTATGACCAATCAGTCAAGATCCCAATCTGTAGTCTAAATACCCCACTCCAAATTTCAAAGAGACAAATTCAGATGACCGAAAGCAACACTGTCAACTATTGTTCCTATCATATAAACCTCCTTACACAACATGTCTTCTTCTCCTTGCATGGTTGACCCAACCTTACTCCTATCATAAATTTCAAACATATTGTCACAAGCCATCATAAACAACACATTGTCCTTGTTCACTTCTATCGTGATTTTGAAGGTATAAGTTTGTGCTTGACGAAGGATGATCACCTTAGATTTCGTGCATGGAACTCAAGTCATGATGGCTCCAAGCTTCTACCGCCCCCTCTCGCATCTATGTATCTCCTTCATGCATGCCCAATGTAGTCACCTCTTGTAACACATTTGACATTATGATCATATCTCCTTAACAACCCATCAAAAGTTATATAATCTTATGTAAATTTCATAAATGTATTATTATATTAAAACCATGGTAATATGTGTGTGTGTGTGTGTGTGTGTGTGTGTGTGTGTGTGTTCTTCGTCTTTTAAGATAAAGTTATATATTCATTAAAAATGGATAGGGAAACAAAATGTTTTCACTTTTTATGAAGTATCGTTGTATTTATAAAAAAAAAGTTCTTATATAATATGTGTTTAATTTGTGAAATAAAAAATTAGTGTACCTTTTCAAATATATTTTACATACATTTTTAGATAATTTTTTAATGTTTTGGTTTTGATTTCGTATTTAAATGATGTGGTGAATTCGATGGAAGTTGATTAATGTTGATTGAGTTAAATGATTTTCTGTATAAATGATGTAAATGCATTATAAATATTTTTAGTGTGGAGCTCAAGGCTAAGTGTCGACAAGTTAATTTGCTTAAGTCTTGGTAATATGTTAAGATTATGGTGTAGTTGTTATGTTTTTCATGGTGTGCTTATGTAAAAGCATGAATAAAAGAAAATACATAATAAGATAATATCCACCAAAATTGTTTCTTGAGAAGAAAAAAGGGGAATAGGAAAAGGGGTGTAAGCATGATTTGACTTGACACGTGTCCTTTGAGGTAACATCTTCCTTACCTATGTTTCCTTACAAATATTTCTCATCATTTTCTTACCTGGGTGGTTCTTTGGAACATTCCCCGTGCTTCTCTAGAGGGAAGCACTTGTCTTATACAAATCATGGGGGGGAATAATTGTTTACCATCATTCATAAATCATTCTTCCACTCCTTCATCGAGTTGGAAGCATTCTCCTTCTCATGAAGGAACCTATGGGAAGATATGGTTGTTTATGCTTGGAAATGGGAAGAGAATTGCACAAAACTATGGCTAGTAAGAGCCCATGGAGGTTGAGGACATGTTGATCAGAATTCAAAGAGGAAATGTGATGGTTTTGAGGGTTAAACCATGATAGAATGTCCAAAATAGAAAAAATAAAACACACAAACCAATAACCTTGTTATTGTTGTCCATTGACTATTTTGGCCAAGTGTTTCTTCTCTAGTTTATTCCTATAAGGAAACCAAGAGTCTTGGATTCTTTTTGCTTGCACTAGGAGGGAAGAAGATCCATGAGAGATTATGGAGCAAACAAAAGGAAGATCTTCCTTGTGTCGTGAAAGATAAAAGAGTATCGTGGTGGATTGATTGAGGGCCTTAAGTGCTAAGTTCTGAGCAAATTGACTTTGAGATGAGAACAATGGGTTGGATTGAGTGAGATTAGAGCCATATAGGAGCTTCATTAGCCTTGATGGTATCATGATCTAGCTTGAGGGTGGAATCCATAACTAATTCTTATGGTTGGGTGATGAATCACTTCTCAACAACTCGTCTGTTTGGACTTCACTTAAAACAAACAAGTGTTCATAATCAACTCTATATAAAATATTTATGTTTACATTCTATTTTGACAATAATTAAATAATAAATTCAAAATATACATATTATTTTCACTACTATATATATATATATATTCAAAAAAACAAATTCCAAGGGAAAAAAATCTATATATTCAAAAAGAAGAATATACATGTTTCAATCATACAAAATTGCCTATAAGGCACCCTTCAACCTCCTTATCTTTATTGTTCAAAATCGATTACCCGCCTTTTTGATTCCTTATACAACAAAACTCTACATTTTGTTCATTTACATGAATCAAAGTTGTACCATACTACTCTTATCACATAATACAGTATGAGAAAAATTCCTAAAAGTGAAATGTTATCGCCTCCATCTCCACCCCATCAAAATACTCATAATAAACAAAAGTGTCATTATGCAATTCCATAGCATCCTTGGACAACTCATCAACTTTGGATTTCATCTCCCTCAGAATGTGGTGGAACAACAACCATTCGAAAGATCAGAAAGTAAGCTTGATATCCCTCATAATGTTGGTAAATCTGATGTTTTGGAAATTTACCTTTCCCTGTGCCCATTCAATGACCAGTTTAGAATCTCCTATAACTTGCAATTTGTTGAGGTATTTCTCTTTAGTTGTCTCTAGAAGGGTCCATAAATTGATTAGTTTCGCTCTGTTATTTGATCCTCCCCCATGAGCATATCTGATAAAAATGTAATGAGACTGATTTAAGTAAAGAGCCACACCCACTCCACATTTAAATGGGTGACCTTGGGAGGCCCCATCAAATTAGCCCCAAAACAATTCATAATCCAGCGATGGAGGAAAAGGATTACATTTTTTGGTCTCTTTAGGGTCCGCTTTGAAATCTTCTGCCTATCTTAAAGTAATGGATGCAGTGACTTTCGGAGGAACATACACATCTTTGAATATGGTTGAGTTTTTGGCCCACCAAATATTACTAATCATTAGACTTGGCAGTCCTACATAAGGAGATACAGATATGTTCAAAATCCAATTCATGGTACAATCTTCTAAATTGCCTCTGCTCCACTCTGCTTTGGCCCCTAACTTTCCTTTCATAATTTACGTGACTTTACTTGCATAGGAGAAAGATACAAATAAATGAGACACATATTCCTCTTTTGATTTCATAGAATGCATCAGTTGGGGCCAATCCATCCACGTTTGTGCCCATTATCCCAAGTTAATAATTCATTTTTCAAACCAATCCACAAATAAATCTTGCAATGTAACAGAGCTTTGAATTTCAAGAGTGGCTTCCACCACCAAACAAGTGGATCCATTAGCATGTCTTCAAACCAGGATTTATATCCTAGCTTAGCAGTAAAAGACTCGTCCTTGGGGTTCATGGACCAGCACAGGGAATTTGAAGCCTCGGGGTCAATAACAATGGAGTTTTCACATAGAAAATAAATGTCGGATGTCCATTCTTCAGCCAGTTCCGCAGGTAGATCCAAAAGGATCGCATATTTCTATATCTCCTTTCCTCTTAGTTGGGGAGCTCCTAAATAGGTTTCAGCTAGCACAAATACTCATGAGGAACACAAGTGATTGATCAACAAGTTTGATAGTCTGAATAAATTTCCCGACCCTAACCACGGGTCTTCACCAACTTGGATTCTTTGTTTGTTTCCCACTCTCCATGCTACCCAAGAGCCTACCAAAGGAAAATCTTCAACCATGGATTTCCACACAATGGACCCCTTCACAAATTTGACAGGGGATCGAAACGACTCCTCGATTATTAAACCCGACATATATTTCAAGCACATTACCCACACCCAAAGAGATCTACCTTTGGTGAGGCACCACAAATTCTTTCCAACGAGGGCGCGAGAAAAGAGGTGAATGTTCTTCAAACCCCAACCTCCAAAATCTTTCAGAGAAGCTATCGATTCCTAATTATCCAAGGGGATACCCCCTGTAAAATTTTGACCAGACCATAGGAAATTGAAACTTTACCTCCTTAATTTATCCAAAATTCCTTTAGGAACTGCCACGATTGAGTTCCAATAAACCGAGATCTACTCTAGCACAGACTTTATAAGCACCAGCCTTCCTCCCCTTGATATCAACCTATCCATCCATAGAAAAATCCTTGCTTCAACTTTGCGAATTAACCAAACCCAATCTTATTTCATAGAAAAATCCTTGCTTCAACTTTGCGAATTAACCAAACCCAATCTTATTTCCTGTAGCGGTTCGGCTTGAGAAAGAAACCAAGATATTTGAACCCTACTTCAATATTTTTCTTGTGAGCCGATATTAACTCCATAAAGGACTTGACTTCTTCCTCTGAACAATTGTTAAGCAAAACACAATATTTTTCCATATTAAAAGACATGCATGTTTCTCTACAAAAATGATCAAAAAATCTTTTGAGGATTGAAACGTCTCTCTGAGACCCATAGATGCTGCAAAAAACATCATCTACAAAGAGTAAGTGGGAAATTTCCTCTTCTCCCAAGACCTTAACCCTCTTAACAATATTTGGGCATGAGATTTTTTTATCAGTCTGCTCATACCTTCTGCTATCGGTAGAAAGAGAAAAGGAGACAGGGGGCAACCCTGACGAAGACCCTGGACGCTTTGAAGAAACGAGAGGGGGATCCATTGATTAATACATCAAAAGAAACACTTTGGACATATTCCATTATCCAATTTGTCACGTTCACGTTGAGACTGATCTGCAATAAATCCAAATGGAGGAACGTCCAATCAACTCTGTCATAGGCTTTGGACAGATCCAATTTAACGATGGCAGCCTTTAGATTCTTCTTTTTTACCAAATGAAGGACTTATTGTGCCATTACCACTACATCATGGATCTGTCTATTTGGTAGAAACCCAAATTTTTCCTCACCTATAACTAAATTTAGAAGGGGTCTCGACCTTTTGGCTATGATCTTGGAATTCAACTTGTAAATCATATTACAACAAGCAATGGATAGAAAGTCTCCAAAATAATCGGCATTTTGTTTCTTCGGTATTAGGCATAGGAAGGTTGAGTTCAATGCTCCATGGATCCTTCCTATCCTTTGAGACTCGTTAACCATTTCCACCAAATCATCCTTTAAGAAATCATAGAAAGCCTTGAAAAATTCAATAGTATAACCATCCAGGCTTGGACACTTCCTGTTTTGCATAGAATTTAAGGTTGCACTCACTTCTGGTTCTGAAACTTCTTCCTACAAGGCTTGATTCATTTCTACAGTAAAAACTGTGGGAAGCTTCGAAACTACTTCCAGGGATTCCTGGATGGGGAAACCATAGAGAGATGCGAACAAATTTTCGAAGTATCTATCTCCTACCTTGACTTTCTCCTGAAAGGAATTGACCCACTGACCTTCTACGTCCTTTATTTCCCATATCGAGCTTAAATTTTTGCGATAGTTTGCATATTGATGAAATAATTTTGGATTATTGTCTCCGACCTAGATCCACACCGCTCTGCTCTTTTTCCTCCAATTCAACTCCTCAATCTTTAACCAATGATATTTTCTTTGTTCCAAACTTTTTAGTTCTTCCAAAAACATCTCTGAGAGAGCTCCTTCATCTATTTTGCAGCATAGCCTAGATATTCTTGATTTGAGTTCTCTTATCTCTCTAAGGTTTTGGGCTCTCCATACTAGCAACCACAATTTTATTGCCTTCTTTACCCTTTTTAGGTTAGATTCAAATTGGACCATCATCGGACTTTGGTTATCACTAGAGAGTTTGATCCAATTTCTTGAAATCATCCTCTTACATCCATACTTGATTGATTTTTAAAGGCATTGGGGGGGGTGGTTCAGATCTAGTTTTCCAAAGCAACGTAATATTTCTATGATCTAAGCCTCCTCATTCCCCTATAACCAACTTAAATTGGATCCCCTGCTCCACAAAGGCCTCATAAATGAGGAAACGGTCCAACATTTTTGCTACTTCATTTCTCTCGGTATGAAAGTTGCTCCAGTTGGGAGATAGCTTCATTGTATCCACATCTACTTGCATGTGTCTTACAAGAAGGTCTCGAAAAAAAAAAAAATTGCGATCTTCTCTAGGATGGGGGGGGCACACTTCTCTCGGGGAGAAGGTGAAATTCAAATCTCCCCCCAAAATCAAAAAAGGATCATTAGAAATACATGTGTGAGCCAAATCTTCCTAGAAAAGCATTCTATCATAATAAGGGTCATATACGTTGACAATAGAAAAAGTAAAGGGAGAATATTTGTGTTTTTATCTTGATAGAGATGGATGAAATACAAGAGGAAGACGATATAGCCTTGAAATCCAAGCTCCAGCCTAGGAGGAGCCCTTCTGGCATACCTTTTGCATTGAGCATACTAAAGGCCCAATTCGTCATTCATTTATCTAAAATATTCGAACATGTTTCATTAGAGAACATAGTCTCATGTAGCATGATGATGTCGGGTCAAAGGATTAGGAGAATCCTTTTGAGGGCATACTTTTTAGGGGCGCTCCCAACCCCTTTGCAATTAAAATAAAGAATGATCATTTGGGAGTGGGGGGAAGGTATATCCCCGCTCTAAGGGCCCTAGCTATAGTGGATTTGGAGCCTTTTCTAACTTTCGCAACTACTTTTTCTTTGGCTTTGGATAGAAAGGATTTTCTACCTGCTTGTGAGGTCTGGGGGGAGGGCAAGGAAAAACCACCTTTATATGGGGCGGGACAAAAGGCACGCCATTTTGACCAAAAATCATATCGCTTATGCATCTCAAGAGGGGGGGAGGAAGAGGAGAAGGAGGACCCAAGGAAAGGGAGGTTCTAATCTAGGGGGAGAAGAGCAAGGCTCCAAGAAGGAGGGAGGATGGATACTAGCTTTCAGGAGGGAGAGAGGGGGAGAACTAGGGGAAACCTCTACTTGAGGCTTTGTCACAGGGACCTGGGGAAAGGAAACAATATTAGGGGCCACTATAGGAACAGTGGGATGTGGAACATGAGTAATGGGTTATTCCCTAGCAGAAAGGGAGCAAGGGGAGGGGAAAGACGGATGAGGGAAAGATATATCCCCAGGACCACCCAAATCAATATTGTCAAAACAAGAGGGAACACTAGGAAAAGGGTTAGGATCAAAGGAAACAATACTTAAGACTGAAGCAGGCACAACCACCTCTTCTAAGGTTTTATTGTCATATCCAAGATATCTAGAGCCAAGGAGACTGAAATCACTTTCACTTCGACTGATGATGTTTCCACATATGCTTGTTGACCTTCTGATTTTTTGGGCCACCATACCTTGAACGGAGAATTGACAGAGGATACCACCTTCAGACATTGAGCTATAAAATGACCAATTTTGTGGCAACCATGGCACCGGAAAGGGAGCTTCCAATAGTCCACTTTCTGGTGACAAATATTCTCCCCAAAAACAATATCGATGTTCCCCACTAAACCTTCACGAATGTCCACTTCAATTTGTAATCGGGCCCATCTTCTATCTGTTTTAGTGGCCCAGTTTGGTTCGAGCCCCACAAATGAGCCAAGTTTGTTCCTTATCACCTCCAAGGAATCTCTTGTCCAAAAATCCATTGGAAGGTCTAGCAAGATAGCCCAAACCTTCAATGTAGCCAACGGCTCATGGACAGGTTCAAAATTAATCATCCAAAATTTCAAGTTGAGACCATCTGAACCCCAAGACCAGTTTTTGTCCAATAACGCCTTGCAATATTCTTTTGATTTTAATAAGAAGGACTACCACCCTTGCAGCAGCACATGTGCATTTGGAGTATATCCCAAGACTGGTATCCATTCTTTCTTCATCCAGGAATGTAACACCTTCTCCCCTGCATTTTTACCATTAAACCTATCTACCAACAACTTACTCACATAACGCATTACTTCAGTGATAGGGATATCCTCTCTAACTACCATTTTACCATTTTCACAGTCCCCCCTTTCTTCTCCTTTATACACTTAGAATAGAATTTATGGATTCTATCCTTTGTGTCCTCCTCCTCAAACTCTAAGGATATTGCTCCTTAATTAGAACCAGAACCTTTTGCATAGCCTCGTAAACAACTTGGAGTGACATCCGAAAAATGGAAATTCAAAGGGGGGACGGGAATAGAACATGAATTTGAGGATCGAGCAGGCGATTCATAGGCAAGAAGCGAAGAAAATATGAATTCATCCATGGCACATTCCAAATTAAAGCATGAAGCGTCACCTTCCCATCCGGTCTCTACGTGGAGGCGTTCTAAGGGACGGTCCTGAAACCCGAGAAATTCTTTCTGCAAGGGAAATACACGGATATCGGTACTTGCCTCATAGTCAACCTCCTCCAATGGAGGTGACACCACCTATATCATACCTGCAAAAAACACGTGACCGGACCGGAAAAAAATGGGCGCGGGGGCAGGGACATGCGAGCGAGTTGCGGGAGAACGAGAACGGAACCGGAAAAAGGAAAAAACTGGGAACAAGGGAAGGAAAGGGCCTTAGGCCCTCGCCCGTTGATTTAGAAACCGGAGGGAACCATTCCGAAAAATACTACCACAGATCCATCCCCTTTCTCTTATTCATGTTATCTTAAAATTTATTTCCCATATATAAATTCAAAATTATATTAATATTAAAGATAAAATTTAACCTCACAATTGATTATTTAGAGAAAGGATTTCCAATTTAAGTAGCTTAGGGAAAACATCTAAAACCTTATATATATATATATATATATGATGATGATGATGATGATGATGATTAACGTCCACTAAGACCAATTGGTCTATCGGACCTTCATAAATTAAGAGATTACTTCAATTTCTTTAAAATTTTATTTTTATGCTCAAAAAGCATTGAGAGAAGTGTTCCAAGATCACCATAGTTTTGATGACTTAGGAGGTTAGGAAGGTTGGTAATGTGGAAGAAACTTTTAAATTGGGATATAATATGGGTATAGGCAGGGCAATCCAAGAGGAAGTGTTTTTCATCATCTACCCGCTTAGTGTCACAAAGGTGACAGTGTCTCTCATCCCATGGTGTTTTGGGAGTTGTCCAACTCTCAGTTTCACTATGTAGCTTGTGAGAGTTTGTCCAACGACCATAAGCCTGACTCTGATCATAGATCTTTAAACCTAACTCTAAACTTTATCATGCACAGAAACCCCCTTGAATATAACTTTGGTAACCAAAGACATCTTTTTGACAAAAATAAATATGATCTCTTCTTAAAGTATTTAAACACTTACTTAATTCTTCTATCATATAAGAACATTATTGAAGACATCTATCATAATTTTACAAAAACCCTCTCCACCTCCATAAAAAAATTATCTATTGAAGTGTTGTGTAAAAATAAGAATAGAATT
>JZKD02S2348535.1:124709-135617 GCA_000966675.3 Picea glauca | reverse complement strand
CAACCATGTACTCAACATGTACCTCAACCAAAATCCCTCATCAATTTCATCATCCAAATATGATTTGTAACTCTGTAATAGACCTGGTGTATATGATCACATTCCTGCAAACCTTAACTTTAACAACAAGAGACTAGCATTTTCATCAAACTTTTCTTTAGTCTCATGTGCCTAGTTTTGGATTAGTCAACAACCCTAACTTGAAGTAATCATAACTTTGCACCTGTAATGTATAAATATCTAAAACTGATAAAAAATGTTCTTCAGTGTGTTTTATGCAATTCATCCAGTTTTCACTACTTGGAACCTCTCAGAAAATGAGTTATAGCAAAAATGACATACCTTGCTGAATTTTGGCTTATTCTAGAGAGCGATCTTGTAGAGAATTCCCCGCACGTAATATTTATTGAATTGATATAAAAATGTTACAAAACATACTAAAGACTATACCTTAACCAACACATTTGGTTTCATGGAATTTGGATCTGTTATGAATAAGTTATGATGTTTTTACCCGAAACACCTATTTGTTTTCTAGTTTCAGGACTAGCCACAAACCCTATTTTCCATGGAGTGTAAATCAAAAAATAAAATGACCCACAAGCTGAGTTTTTTTATCAAAAATAATTGGAAATGTTTTCTCAATGGAATAGAAATTTCATGGTCTGAATCATTATAGAAAAAAAATTATAGTGAAAATGGTGAGATGACCTGTAAATAACATACCTTAGAAAGCACCATCAAAAGAATTTATCCTTCCTTGCATTTCGGCCTTATTTTCTTCACCTTCCCTCAAAATTTCGGCTTATATATCCTTGGTTACCTCAGACACCTATAGATATTCAATATACTCAAGCTTATTTAAAATGAGAGAGCCTCACCTCTTATTTATACTCTCAAAGTAGCTTCCTTAAAAACATCTTCTAGGTCACTTGGCCCCACTTTCCTTATTTTAGGGTTAACCCACTTCTAATTTATCCATTAAATTTATTATTGAAATAATTTATTTTGTATTAAATTTGAATTATAATAAACTCATTACTTCACTTTATTATTTACCTTTTAAAATCTCTTAAACCACTTTGACTACTTTGACCTTTTCGGGCTTTTAGATGACATATGCGGGTCCTCCAACTTCGTAAGGCCATAACTCTCAAACCATGAGGAGTTATGTGACGTTCCACATACCAATAGAAATGGAATGACATGTACTATCCATATAGAATTGTATTATATGAAAATATATCATAACTCATACTGTTATCCATCAAACAAACTTGGGTCCATTACCCAAACCCAGGGTCTCCAACTTCTTATGGCCATAACTCTCTAACCGTGAGGAGTTATGTGACGTTCCACATACCACCAGAAATGGAATGAATTTTTTTTTTCATCTAAGATAGTTTACATGAAAAATTCATTGTCCTTCATCTCATTATTCCACAATTAAGCATGGTTTCTCTTACTCCGCAAAGCGTCTTCCCATGAGGGATTTCACCATAAGGGGACCACTTTGGAGTTCATCCATATTTACTTCTTATGAACCATGAAAAGAAAATAATGAGTCATATTTACATAAAAAAATATTGGGTCCATTACTCAAACCTTTGTGTTGCAGGGATTTCTTCAAGGGTTGACATCAATGAAAACCAACCTTAATCAACAAGTTGTTGCGTTGAAATTTTTCGATATGAAAAATTTTGAGGTGCCGAAGCATTGGGCCCCAGATTGCAGTTGAAGGTCACATGAGAAAGAGTTAAGGGAGGAGACAAAGATCTATTATCTTTTTTCTAGGTTTCGAGGACTGAAGGAGTCAGAGGAGCTCACATCAGGGATCTCGGAGTCACGAAACCCGAAATACCTTTCGGGTGAAGGCTATGGTCACATCAGTCAGCCAAGTGGGTAAGAGTTTGCGTCTAGTGCCAGTTTGCATAGGCGTAACCCATAATAAGGACCAGTAGAAACACTTGTGTGTTGGACATTCCTGTGAGGAATCAAAGAGTCAAACAGACTCAAAGGGGAGATTAATACTGATCCTTATACTGGGAGGTCATGCAAAACCTGTTGAGGTAGGGGTGCTGAGTCAGGTGGTATCAGAGCTAACAACTTCTATTTCTGTAGAGGGAAGATAGACGACAAGTTGTAAATTGAATTCAATGTGGAGCATATTTGAACAATGCCGCCCAGAAGATGTCAAGATACACCAATGATTGATCCAGCTGTGGAAAGGGAAATGAGAGAACTTTGTGTTCGATTAGATGCCATGGAGACAACACAGAGATGAGCTACTGATACTAGAGATGCCAGTGAAGCCGAAAGTGAAAATGAGGTTGGATCCACTGAAGAAGAAGTTGTAGTCGAAGATGTTGCAGAAGAACATCTATTCAGAGATGTTGCAAGAATAAGGGCCAGAGAAAAAATGGATATTCCGATGTACGAAGGAAACCTAGACGTTGAAGAGATTCTAGATTGGCTTAGAGCTCTGGACAAGTACTTCAACTATGAGGATGTCGAGGAAGATAAGAAGGTTAAACATGCTATCACTACACTTAAGGGGCATGGAACACTGTGGTGGGATGAATTGCAGGCTGTCAGGCATTGCAAAGGCAAGCAAAGAATCAAAATATGGGATAGGATGGTTGCCAAGATGAAGGCCAAGTTTATACCCAGGGACTATCAAATTAATCTATTTCGGAGAATGCAGAATTTGAGATAGAAGGGAATGAAAGTGAAGGAATACACTGAGGAATTTTACCAACTCAATATTAGAGTGGGTCATCACGAGAGTGATGATGAAAAATTCTCCAGATACATGAATGGATTGAGATATGAAATTCAAGATGAAATGAGCACAGTGATAGTCAGAAATGTAGAGGATGCTTATCAGAATGCTCTGAGGGAAGAAGAAAAATAGGCCCGAAAGAAAGGTCAAAGAGGCATAGGTAGAAGTCAGAGCAGAGGCAAGGTAGTACCCAATATAGAGTACAGAATCCCAAGGATGAAGAAAAGAAACCGCATACTCACCTAGAGAGAAGAGGAATCTCATAGAGAGGATAGTATGTTGATAGAAACACTTTTCCACGATCCAGAGGAAGAGGAGGTGAAATAAAATGTTTTGTCTGTGGAAATATCAAACATAAGTCTTATGAATGTCCTGACTGGAAAAGAGATGGAGGAGGCGAAGCTCACATTTCAGAGGCGCAAAGGCGAAATGTTGAGGCAGAAGATCCTTAATGATGAGGAAAATTCTCTTGAAGCTAGAGAAAGAGGGGAGAGTCCAGTCCAAAGAAACAATTTGTTTATAAATGCTTGCAAAACCAAGGATAGGGTATGCAAGGTAATAGTGGACAACGGAAGTACAAATAATCTAGTCTCCATAGAAATGGTGGAAAATCTGGAATTGGATACAGTTGCACATCCGAGCCCATACAAAGTCTCGCGGTTGCAAAAAGGACATCAGGTAATAGTCACTAAACAATGTTTAATTGAATTTAAGATAGGGGGATATATAGATGAAATCTTATGTGATGTTATTCCCATGTATGTCTATCATCTTTTGTTGGGTAGACCGTGGCAATATGACATAAATGTTGTTCATGATGGGAGAAGGAACACATACACCTTATAGAAGAATGGTAGAACGCATATGTTGCTGCTAATTGAAGACAAGAAGGTGAAAGAAGAGACAAGCAACACTATACTTCTCATGAGTGGGAAGGAAATTCTTGAGGAAGTCAAGAAAGGTGAAGACATGCAGTTTGTTGTGGTAAGAAAACCTAGAGTCATTTTGACCAGTACTTTGATAGACGATCTACCGGAGGAGATTCAGGAAATTCTTGAGAATTTTGATGATATAGTGGTGGATGATTTACCTTGTTCGTTGCCGCCCATCAGAGGTATAATCCATCACATTGACCTTATACTAGGGGAGATTTTACCAAACAAATCAACATACATATTGATGCCTTAGAAGAATGAAGAAGTTAAGAAGCAAGTCCAAGACTTGATGGGCAAAGGATTGGTTCGAGAAAGCTTGAGTCCATGCGCTATGCCAATAGTATTGAGTCCGAAGAAGGATGGTGGATGGAGGATGTGTATAGACTCAAGGGCGATAAACAAAATCATCATCAGGTACATATTTCCTTTACCGAGTATGTATGACTTGATGGATTGCTTGAGTGGAGCAGAGTTATTTTCAAAGATTGATTTGAAAAGAAGATATCATCAGATTCAAATGAGAGAAGGTGATGAATGGAAGACAACATTCAAGATGAATGAAGTATTGTATGAATGGCTTGTCATGCCATTTGGTTTGACAAATGCACCAAGCACTTTCATGAGGTTGATGAATGGAGTCTTGAAGAATTTCATTGGAAAATTTGTGATTGTGTATCTTGATGATATACTGATCTTCAGTAAAACTGAGGAGGAACACTTGAGACACTTAACTCTAGTGATGAGGAGGTTACAATAGGAGAAGTTGATGATAAATTTGAAGAAGTCATCTTTCATGAAAAAAAAACTCATTTATTTGGGTGTTGTGATCTCTTCGAATGAGTTGAAGATGGATCTTGAGAAGGTAAAAGCGATCAAAGAATGGCCATCGCCAAAGAATATCTTTGAAGTTAGAAGCTTCCATGGGTTAGCTAGTTTTTATAGGAAGTTCATCAGAAATTTTAGTGGACTTTCTACACCAATGATGGTCACAGTCAAGAAAAGACATTAATATTTTTATTGGACAAAGGAAGCAGAGAAAAGTTTCAAGTTGTTGAAAGAGAATGGACAACCAGTTCTGGTTCTGCCAGATTTCAGAAAAACATTCCAAGTCAGATGTGACACAAGTGGATTTGCGATTGGAGCAGTCTTGAGTCAAGACAACATGCTGATTGCATACTTCAGTGAGAAGATGAATGGTGCAAGGAAAAATTATTCTACGTATGATAAAGAATTTTATGAAATCATACATGCATTGAAGAAATGGAGGCATTACTTGGTTCCGAAAGAGTTTGTCCTGTATAGCGACAACCATGCTTTACAATTCATAACTTGATAGGAGAAACTGAACCAGAAGCATGTGAAATGGGATGAATTTATGCAGAACTTTACTCTTGTTATAAATGACATTTCTAGAATTGCTAACAAGGTTGCTGATGCATTGAGCAGAAAATGTTTGGTTCTACAGGAGTTTCATGTGAAGACCTTAGGTTTTGACAGCCTTAACAATATGTATAGAGATGATCTAGATTTCAAAGATGCTTATGAAGCATGCAAAAATCCTGTTTTAAGAGATAGAAGCCAATGGACTGAATATATGATTCAAGTTGAAATGCTATTCAAAGGAAAGAAGTTGTGTATTCTGAAGAGTTCTGTGAGAGAGAATCTTCTAAAGGAGAATCATAGTGGAGGATTGGTTGGAAATTTCAGCCATGAAAAGACATTCGTGCAACTGAACAATTTATATTATTGGCCAGGGATGAGAACCGATGTCAAGAAGTTTGTCAACATATGTAGAATTTGCCAGCACGCAAAGGGAAGAAGACATAATACAATATTGTATCAACCATTGCTAATACCAGAGAGATCGTGGGATGTGGTAAGCATGGATTTTGTATTAGGAATACCAAGGACATAGAGGGGTCGTGATTCCATATTTGTGGTAGTCGACAGATTCTCTAAAATGGCACATTTTATTGCATGTCGGAAAACTAGTGATGCAACTCACATTGCAAATTTATTTTTCAAAGAAGTTGTTTGACTTCATGGCTTACCCAAGAGTATTGTTTCATATCGAGATACCAAATTTGTTGGTCATTTCTAGAGGGAACTATGGAAGAAGTTGGGGACAGATTTATCTTTTAGCTCAACATATCACCCTCAGACAGATGGACAGACTGAGGTAGTGAATCGAAGTTTAGGAGACTTGTTGAGAACATCATAGTCAATGGGATCAGATTCTGCCACAAGTGGAATTTTCATATAATGATTCACCTAATAGAAGCATATGACAAATCCCATTCAAAATAATGTATGGAATGAAACCAAGAGAAGTATCTAAATTAAGGTACTTAGAGCATAATGAATTTAGAAGTGCTGGAGCATAAAATTTCGCAACAGAGATGCAAGAGCTCCATAGTAAAATCAAAGAGCGGTTGAAGTACTCCAACTAGGAATATAAACCTAGAGCAAATCAACATAGAAGATAAATTCAGTTTGAAGTGGGAGATTTAGTCTTAGAACATCTAAGAAAAGAAAGATTCCCAAGGGGAACATACAATAAACTGAAGATGAAGAAGATAGGGCCATGTAAGATTTTGAGGAAATTTGAGGCCAATGCTTATGAAATAGAATTGTCGGATGGAGTTGGAATATCACCCATATTCAACATAATGGATTTGTACCCTTACAGAGCCAGTGGACCAGAGGGATTAGAGGATCAAAAGGAAGTTCAATGGGTTAAACAAGTACCTGTAGCTGAAAATCTGTAGATGGAAAGGATAATTGATCAAAGGGTTAGGAAGAATACTCGAAAGAAGAAATATTTTGAATATTTAATAAAATGGAAGGGACACCCGATTGAAGATGCCAGTTGGGAAAGTGGGGAAAATATCTAGAAACATGGACAGAAGTGCAGGAGCTCATGAACAGGAGTTCATGAATTTTTCATCCAAGGGATTATGATGCAGGAGCATCGTACGCAAGACAGCAAAGCAAGTGCAAAAATGGAGGACAACTGGAAATGCACCAACGCACATTTTTAGAACATTTTGAATTTAAATAAAGTAACATTAATGTAATATCTAGGAGGATGTATTTGCATTTCTGTTTTGGAAGATTGTAAATAGATCTTGAGCGTTTCTCTCATCTGTCGGATATGGAGGCATTTAATTGTAATGAATGAAAAGTAGATAGCTTTTAATTTCGATTAGATAGCTAGAGCTATAGGAGGGAAAACTCTAGAAATCTCCCTCACATGTATTGTATTCTATCGATTATTCTTAGATTGTAATTGTAAGCTGTAGAGAAAGAGAGAAAAAGAGGACATAGAAGAGCATAGTTGTAGAGTTGTATAGGAAGATAGCTGTTGATATAGAACCCATGTACATAGCCACTTGGATTAATGCAGAGAAGATTTGATCCAATTTCATGGTGTTTTTATGAAATCTACTTCTATCTATTAAATGGTATGTTTATAGTTGGGTTACATTCTTTGTTATGCATTTGTTTCAATGTTATGTGCGTATGTATGTTTTTGATTTCATGTTGAATGTATGAAACCTGAGAGAGGGGAAGTATAAGTTCCAATTGTTTCTCTTCCTAAGAATTCCTGCAAAGAGTGCAGTGAGAGTCCACAAGGGGTGCGTTGACGAGTTCTGAGTTTTATCTTAGGAAATATAAGGAGAGATATCATTATTCTTATACCCATAGAAGTGCAAGCATAGCACAATATCCATGCAAGGAGTGCACAGGCCGATTAAAGTCTTAGAATTTCCAATTGAAGAGAAGGGTTGAAGAAATGTTGTTGCAGGGAAGTGCACAGAGTTGGAGGTTTTAAATAACCATAGGTTATTGCGAATGCCACAAGGAGTGCGCACAAAGAGGCCTCAGAATCCTTGAATTGTAGCACAGAGGAAGTTCAAGAAGGATAGGAAATTGAAAGAATCTAAAGGAAGGATGAGGTCTGGAGTGACCTCGCATAAGTTAAGTTAGAAGAAGAAGACGCTAAGTATTGAACATGAATCTTTGAGAAGTCTGAACAAATGGTTGAATTTATCAGAGGGAGAATCGATGAAGTTTCATGGATGGTTGGATTTTGCAGACCAGTGGGAAGATTAAGGTTGGGTGTCTTTCATCACTCATAAGCTCAGGAGGAGTAGTGGCCATTGGATTTGGATCAACAAGAGTCATTGATCTCATAATTGAATTTCATCATTTCAGAATTTGGGGCATGGAAGAAGTTGTGACTTGGAGTCGAGAGTTGAAAACTCTTGATTCACGAAGTACCGATAGAAGTAGGACCGTCATATATTGGGAATCTCAGAGCATTGATTTGTGGTAGGAGTTATCATGATTTCGATTGTTGGTGAAGGGATTTTTTGTGTTGAAATTCCTCGATACATGAAATTATGAGGTGCCAAAACATTGGGCCCCAGGTCGCAGTTGAAGCTCACCTCCTTCAAAAAGAGTTAAGGGAGAAACCAAAGATCCGTTATCCCTTTTCGAGGTTTCGGGGACTGAAGGAGTTAGAGGAGATCACATCAGGGATCGCGGAGTCGCGAAACTTGAAATACCTTTTGGGTGAAGGCTGTGGTCACATGAATCGACCAAGTGGGTAAGAGTTTGCATCTAGTGCCAATTCACATAGGCGTAACCCATAACAAGGACTTGTGGAAACAGTTGTGTGTTGGAGATTCCTGTGAGGAATCAAAGAGTCAAACAGACTTAAAGGGGAGATTAAGAACAATCCTTAGACTAGGAGGTTGTGCAAAACCTGCTGAGGTAGGGGTGTTGCGTCAAGCTCCAAATCCACATTTCTATGGCTACAACTAGAAGGAGGCTACAACCCCCTATGTTCTCTAGTTACAACCAGAAGGTGGCTACATGTTGGCAAATATTTAGACAACGCATGCTTGTATGCTTGTCATTGATGGCAAGTACAACAATGAAGATGGCATGGATACAGAAAGTATGTAGTAGATGGGCATTATGAGAAGACACTGTAGAGAATATTCAAATAAGCTCAGAAGAGATAGTGCAGAGGATTGTTGGCAGATCATCGATGGAAAAATTAGATTAAGCGGAACAAAGTAAGCTCGGGAGGAGAAGCAACATTTATGATCGTTGGATCTGAGGCGTCAGATCTGAGCATAAGTTTTGACCATCGTTGGATCAGGGAGAACCTGCACATTCATTAAAGTGCAAGGAGAAGTAGGCTAAAAAAATCCCTAAAGAAGGAGGACCGTCCGTCTTCAGGCAAGACACGTGGTGAAAGATCATCATGTCGCTAACTGGAAAGTCAAAGGAACGGGGTTCCATAACCTCTCGAATTCTCGATATGCGAAATCGCAAAACTATCTTAGACATCAGATCAAGGTTTGTTATAGACCGTTAATCCAGCTCCATCGAGTCTTTCCTATCGCGACTTGGAGTGACGAGAACCTCCATCTAAGGAATAACGAGATGCAAGATCGTGAAAAAATCAAGACCGTCGGATCACCAAGAATGTGGACCATTGATTTGAGCTCCATCTTGGAGCTTCGCTTATCACAACTTAGAGAGGCAAGAAACATAACCACTGAAATCGCGATATGCGAAATCGTGATTTAATCGCAGCCGTCAGATCAAGGTGTGATCTGGACCATTGATCCAACTCCATTTCGGAGTTTCGCGAATCGCGACTTGGAGAGGAAAGAAACATAACCACAAGAATGTCGAAATCGTGATATGCAAAATTGCAATATGATTTGAGCTCTTGAATCAAGATCAGATCTGAATCATCGAATCATAGGACAAGTGGAAAGCGATTGGAATTTCGCTGACTTGGAGTCAACGAAGCATGGTGTGGAAACTCACAAAATATGAAGTTCCTTTTTGGCACAACCTATGGTCACTTCCAGTGGTCACGAGAAGGGTAGGAGTCAGTTCAGATAAGCTCCATTTTAGAGTTTCGGGGATCGCGACTTGGAGAGTCGAGATGCCTCATCTCCAGATTCACGAAATGCGAAATCGCGAAAGCGCTTTATGCATAAGCACGTGGTCACATTGATGGAAGATGGAGGAAGAAGCTAGAGGTGCTAAGCTTCACCACAGGGATCCCAAAATGCCGAATTACGAAATAGGCACAAGATTCTTTATTCTTAATCCAACGGTTCAAGTGAGTTTGAATATGATCAGAGGGATACTGTTCCATCTCATAGTTAATTGATCAGTTACAAATCTATTAGCTAAACTGAGTCATGATTCTTGATCAGTTGGCGTTTCATTTCATAGATGGTTTTATTTTGCCTAAGAATATGCGAAGTGTAACTGCTGTGGGCGTGGTGCATAAAAGAAAAAGATACAAACTATGCGTGGTTGGATGTTTTGGACAAAAAAATGAATTAAACTGTAAGAAAGGGAAAATCACTGAAAATATGCGCAGTGTGAGATAAAACTTAGAGAAGAGTAACATATGAGGTATAGACTTGAAGCAGAGAAGAATGACAGAACAAGTTGAAGCAGAGAAGAATTGTAGAACAGACAATGGAAGAGAAGAATTGCAGAACAGTTAGAAGAAGACCAGATTTACAGAACAGAGAAGAAGTGGTAAGAATCGATTTATCGGTGTAGTTGGTTGTTTAATCTTTCATTTAATATTTTAGGGTGGTTGGGAGGTGCTAGGGAGGACTGTTGTCCTCAGAGGTTCGAGTGGGAGCTTGAACACAGGGAGTTGTAGCTTCCATCTGGTTGCAGCCAGAGAAACCAGGGTGGCAGGGTGGTGCAAGGGAGAACAAGTGTTCTCTGTTATACAGGTTGGAGCCTGTGTAACTGGAAGTTGATGCTTCCATCCAATTGGTGCTGGAACATTAGGGGAGTTGGTGCTTCCTTCTAGTGGGTTCTAGAGAAACCAGAGATTTGGTGCTCTCAAACAAGTTGGAGCTTGTAAAACATAGGTAGTAGCCTCACATTGAGTTTGTGCTCAATTATAGATGATGTACATAACTTAAAAGACTGCCTATCATTTTGAAGAAGAATAGGTTTTCTCCCTTTATGGGTTTCCTCATGAAAAACTGTCTATGTATATATCTTATTTTTGACTGATGCTCATTATTTATATCGTCTATATGTTGTATAATATTGATAGTCACTTGAAGAAAATTTAAGAATGGTTTAATAGATTTATTATTGTTTAAGCACAGTAACAACTAATTC
>JZKD02S2348535.1:96163-113573 GCA_000966675.3 Picea glauca | reverse complement strand
GGAAATAGTCCACGAACCCAACCAATGTGGCCACTTGAGGCAATATATTAATGCAAAAGAAAAATATTTTACAAGAGAGTTTCTCACAATCAATCATCATCAAATGACCCTCCATGCTCTTTAAATAGAGATCATAGACCAATTGGGTGTTAAGCCACAACAATATCTGCAACAACAACTACAACAATTTTTTAGCAACAATTGTAATATGTAGCCACTATGAATTATGTTCTACAACTATAATAAACATATAGCTACAACTACAATGGATTTGCAGTTGAAACAAAATATTCTACAACCTCTATTTTGTAGCAATAAATGACTTGGTTACATAGCCAAATAGCACATGGTGTTAGAGTCAATAACTACCTAAAGGAGAGTTTAATTTTTTTATTTTTTTATTTTTATGTGTCGAGTATGCTCTTCTTTTTCATCTCTGGACGATATAGAGAATAAAAAAGGCTAAAAAAAATGTAATGTACCCAACTGGGATGGATGGAAATATTATCTTTTGTTGTCCAAATTATTGTTTCTCTTTGTGTAATTTTATCAAACACTTTATATTAGGGTTTCTGGAAACTTCTTACAAACAATTTTCATATGCCTCAAGGTTATGGATATTTCCAAACATATTACATGCACTCATTACACATATAATAAAGAAGATAACCATGGAATCTTATTATGGCTTGAAAACCCAAATCATAGCAACACAAAAATATTTGTTGGTTGTAACAACAATTTCTAGATCCCTCCTAAACACTCAGATCTAATGGATGCTAGGCAACTACAACATCTAGTAACTAACATAAAATAAATAAACCTGGTAATGATTCCAAAAACTCCTCAAGAAGTGATGTGTCCTCTTCTGCACCGTCAAACCCTCTACGATGCAACATCGATCTACTCCTCAGACACCTTCTACAACACTCTGTCTTCCCATACCAAAAAAATCTTCACATCATGTCCTTTTCGGAGGCAACTGAACAACATGTGGGGCCTCGTGTGATGAGTCTAGACAACCAACGGGGCCTCATGAGATGCCCTATGCTAAATCCGTGGGGGTGAATCCTGGTATGGATTTCCACAAAACCATATTATGCACTTGAAAACCTAGGATTGACTTCCTCTGACAAGTTTCATACAATATTTTGCGCAAGCCGATCTTCCTCCTGCTACAAACCAAACCCCAAAATTGAATCTCCAATGGAAATCCTGGATCGATTCCCCTCTTTTCTAGCTAGGATGGATATTGCACCACCGAAACCAAACCAATAGTGGAAGGGTTTTTCTACACAAAACGATGGCTCTAAGAGCACTTCTTGAATGACAGATCAAATCATAATCCAAAGTGATGCTCTACCCCTCCTTTTATCCTTTCTCCATGCCTTCTAGAACTTTCCCTTTTTTGACCAAATCAAATGTAACCCTTATCCCATTTTTGACTAAATCAAATATGACCCTTATCCCCCCTTTTCTTTCACTTTAGGAATAAAAGTCACTTTTAATAATAGATAAGTAACTTATTAATCTAATGTCACTTTAAATACATAACATATCCCAAGTAAGTGACATTAAATAACCCCTTTTGACTCCATTTTTCTTCATTGACAAGCTACAAAATTCATTTCCAATTCCGAATAGGGGAATCCAAAAATGGGGACATGACAAATCCTCCCTTCCCAAATATTTCTTGTCCTTAAGAAATGCCATCATGACCTGATGCTCCATCGAATTATCCAGAATGAAACTAAAAATGATACCAGGATCCTAAACTGCCTTGTAAGATGTGAAACATCCTCTTCTCAAGGCGTGGTCCGATAATGTATTGACATGAGAGGTCTTCTGAAAACTTCCCACAAGCAAGACCACTAGGTGCTGCAAAAACTTTATCAACCATCAAGGAACTTCTCTGCTAGGGAACCATTATCATGAAGGGAAAAACTAGCTCTCACCTCTGTGTCAACTATAAAACTATCTCCTACTGAAATCCTAGGGTCCCAATATATCCTCAGAGAGGAACCACCACGTTGATTTTGCACCAATCTAATCATAGTTGTCTGAGCCTCATGCCCACTCTATATTGCCCTCTCTTCTAACTCCATGATGACATACTTGTAAGGGTTGGACCTACTATCATGAATAATAGTTGGCATAAGCATCCATATGAAGTCATGACCTGTAAATCCACTATCATACTCAATATTGAATATTGGAAAAGGAAGTCTATCATAGTCACTGACAATGAATATGTGCTACTCATGGACTCTAGAGATCCCTCCACTAAATATGTCCGTCATATGCATTGCCCCATACTCAGAAGATACCACTAGAAAGTGCGTGAACTGGTCAATCAATGGAGACATACTATTGGCCCATTGTATCCTTGGTAAATATGTGGTACAATATGTCCATATACTCTCCCACTCTCACCTAGAAATGGCCAAAGATTGCATCCATTGTATGGAATGAGTATTCCCCAACCAACTCTATTGACAAGTTATATACTCCCCTACCTCATCCGTGAAGCCTCTCCATCTGAACCTCTCTCGGATCCATATGAAACACTCTCTTCTCCTAGAAATAATCTGCAAGGTGTTGATAAAATAACCCATATTCCTATCCCTGATAAGTCAGACTATCATACGTTGCGTAAACTCGGTCATCTCCTCGGAAGAACACTCATCCAAGAAAATAATCCTAATCCTCCTAAAGGTAAAATCTAGAAGGTCAAAATCAATGCTCACACCTCTAATACTAGTTTAACTCTCAAGGAATGTAATCCCAGGGTCCCAAAATAATCCCAGAAAGGTACCACCATGTTGACGCTGCACCACTCTGATCATCACTGTCAGACCAACGCACCCAGTATGTGCCCTCCTCCCTTGGAACCCCAAGCTGAAATCCCAGAAGGGATTGAATCATTATCTTGGATTCTCTTCTACGAAGGTGTCTTAGTGAAGTCTAAGTAAGCAAATCCATGACCGACCTTGAATCTATCCTACCATATAGAGTAAGTCTCAACCTCCCCTCTATTATTGTCCCAAAAATAAAGTAGACAAATCACTGTCATGGCTCTTTCGATCATCATCATTCCAATCAATCTATTACTCAGATGAATTCTTGTATCTCACCACCAAAATGGAATCCCACCACTCCCAATACCTTCTAGCTACTACTATTCCATACTGGTAACTATTGGAGTCAAAATGAGCCAAGACCTTGGTATTCCATCATCTGGTGGAAACCAAGTACTAGGAATCAAATATATGCCTTCTAATCTGCTATCAATGTCTCAAGTAATCTACAGAGTCTAAACACCTCCCTGGAAAGTATCCCTACCATCTGTGTTGCCTAATACTCATACGAGTACCCAAAATGCCCCGCCAAAGGTGAATCATGTGTAACCATCATAATATTCTCCCTAAGTGTGGACTCTGGCATTATATGTGTGCAACCTCCGTAATGGATAATTCCATCCACCACTCTTTTAGATGACATCTCTGTGGAATGATCCAATATAATATGGATCTCTTCTTGTGCTCTAACCAAATAGCCCAAATGAAAGAACTATGACATGGATATAATCCTACCTGCCTCATTCTTATTGTTGGATTACTGAGAGGGGGGGTGAATCAGTAATAGTGTAATTATAATCCTTTTTCTCCAAATAATACAAGTGTTATATCAATGTAGAATTATTATCCAATAATGAGCAATAACAAATGAACAATCACACACATACACAGTACACCAATGTTTTACATGGAAACCCAAATCGAGAGAAAACCATGAAATGCTTTATCTTATATGTCTTGAAGAATTACATTCATTGGAATCACCAACTTCCTTTGTTTTCCAGCTGCAACTGGAAGGAGGCTCCAACCCCCTAGTTTCTCAGGCTACAACCTGAGGGAAGCTCCAACTCCCCAATTCTCTGGCTATAACCAGAAAGAGGCTACAACCCCCATGTTCTTCGGCTACAACCGAAAGGTGGCTATAACCACCTATCCTTGCCCCATCTAACTGCCCTGAAGTAGAAGTAGAATGATGGAACCATTTTCAAACTATCACAGTGAGATATACCGCTGTACACATGTACCAATAAACCTGAACCATGCATCAACCATGCCTCAACCTGTAATCAACCTGTACCATAAACAAGTGCATCAACCATGCACCAACCTATACCAAACAATCTGTAATCAACTTGTACCATAAAAAAGTGAAACCAACCATGTACCAAGTATGTTCCAATCATGTTTCAAGTACTCATCAACTATGACTCATCAATATGTACCAACATCATCAACTATACACCTCATGTATGTGCCAACTCATCAACTACTTGTCTCAAGCATGTACCCAACTTGTACCTAAACCAAAATCCCTCATCAATTTCATCATCCAAATATGATTTGTAACTCTGTAATAGACCTAGTGTATATGATCACATATCTTCAAACCTTCCTTAACTTTAACAACAAGAGACTAGCATTTTCATCAAACGTTTCTTTAGTCTCACAAGACTAGTTTTGGATTAGTCAACAACCCTAACTTGAAATAATCATAACTTTGTACCTATAATGAATAAATATCTGAAACTAATACACAATTTTCTTCAGTGTTTTTTATGCAATTACTCCAGGTGTCACTACTTGGAACCTTTCAGAAAAGGATTTATGGAAAAAATGGCACACCTTGCTGAATTCTGGCTTATTCTAGATAGTGACCTTGTAGAGTGTGCCCCACACGGAATATTTTTTGAATAGATATGAAACTGTTACAAATAATACTAAAGACTATAATATAACCAACACATTTGATCTTACTAAATTTGGATCTGTTATGAAGAAGTTATAATGTTTTTACCCGAAACACCTGTTTTTGACTAGTTTTAGGACTAGCCACAAACCCTATTTTCCACGGAGTGTAACTCCAAAACTACAATGATCAAAAATCTGAATTTTTTACCATGGATACTTGGATATGTTTCCTAAATGGAATATAAATTTCACGGTATGAATCATTCTAGAAAAAAAAGTTATTGCGAAAATGGTGAGATGACCTGAAAAAAAAACATACCTTAGAAAGCATCATCAAAAGAATTTATCCTTGACATCCGGCCTTGTTTTCTTGAATTTCCTTAGAAATTCATTTTATATATCCTTTGGTTACCTCATACACCTATATTTATTCAATATTCTCAAGTGTATCTTAAATGAGAGAGCCTTGCCTCTTATTTATACTCTCCAAGTAGCTTCCTTAAAAACATCTTCTAGGTCACTTTGCTCACTTTCCTTATTTTAGGGTTAACCCACTTCTAATTTCTCCATTAAATTTATTATTGAATTAATTTATTTTGTATTCAATTTGAATTATAGTACACTCATCAATTCACTTTATTATTTACCTTTTAAAATCTCTTAAACCATTTTGACTTCTTTGACCTTTTGGGGCTTCTAGATGACATATGAGGGTCCCCCAACTTCGTAAGGCCATAACTCTCAAACCGTGAGGAGTTATGTGACATTCCACATAATACCAGAATAAGAATGACATGTGCTATCCATATAGAATAGTATTACCTTAAAATATATCAAAACTCATATCGTTATCCATAAAAAAAACTTGGGTCCATTACCCAAACCTGGGTTCTCCAACTTCTCATGGCCATAACTCTCTAACCGTGAGGAGTTATGTGACGTTCCACATACCAATGGAAATGGCATGACAATAAATATCCATATAGGATAGTTTCGCTGAAAAATTCATTGGCGTTCATCTCATTATTCCACAAATAAGCATGAGTTCTCTAACCATACTTCTAGGATAACTCAATCCGCAAAGCGTCTTCCCGTGAGGGATTTCACCATAAGGGGACCGCTTTGGAGTTCATCCATTTCTACTTATTATCAAAAATGAAAAGACAATAACGATTCATATTTACATCAAACAATCTTGGGTCCATTACCCAACCTTTGTGCTACGGGGCTTTCTTCAAGGGTTGACATCAATGACAACCAACCCTAATCAACACCTATGACTCAGGTGATCCCTCCATGTTATATCGAATTAACCAATGGCATCCAAAAATAACATTAGATGCCACTACCACTTCCTACAAGACTATAAAGTGTCAAGTGCGTTGGTCAACCCCAATGGTATTACCAAGGACTCAAGGTAACATCTAAGAACGATCCTGCATGTATCCTACTCTCTGTCCCTGTTCTTATCCAAATCAAATATCAATCTCTAAGGAATATTTCCCTTCATAAAGCTCATCCATCCACTCATTGATACTGGGTGAACTAAACTCAATGATATGTCTGAAATCCCTATATGGAGATCTCCCTGAGGGAAACATCCCAAAACCCCACTATACACCACCATACACCACTGTTGTAATGTCCCTAATACAAACCCCATTTCTAAATGTACATTTAGGCTAGTGAGCCATTGACACCAAGTGTTGGTTCAGTTTTTCATGCACCTCAATAGTGCACGAGGATTGTTTTACAAATAAAGAGTGCACACATTCCATAGTGTTGCATGCACTTGAGTAAGTGCACATGAATTTCACATCAAAGGAAGGGTTCAGACATTCCATAGTGTGCAGGGATTACCTTGAAGTGTGCATCAGACTCAGTACACCAGGATGAAAAAAGGCTTGTACGCTTATTCATTTAAAATGTAATCACAATCAAATTATTAATAAAATCACATCACTACACACACACCAATCAGACAAAAAAGAGATGGAGGGATAAACTTCACTGAAAAGGGAAAAGGGGGGGCGTAAGTCCAAGGGAATATTTTATTAATATTTCTGAAAAGTATAATTTATGGATATTTATTTATCCTACGTTTTTAAGGGATGGGAACGAGTCACCAAGTGGCTAAAGCTAATTCTGAAGGTGACAAGTGTCCAATTATGACCATGCAATATATTTTTGAGCCTTAGTGTATTTTGGAGAAGAGATTCCTTTGGGGATGGGCTCATTTTTCTTTAGGGTTTGGACCATCTAAACGAGGGGAATGACCATCACCTTACCTGCAGAGAAAATATTGGAAATGGGTTTCCATCTAGTAACCAGAGTCTTTGTTGTCGAAGAGACATGTTGTGAGGCCCATGAGCATTATCTTGCACTGGGAATTAGTTACAAGGATGTGAGACTTCCTGTCCGGCCTGTTGTTGAAGCTTTGGAAGGGAAGTGGGGAAATCGAGGGACCATTGAGTAGAGAAGGGGCACACTTCCCGGGGTGGAATAAGCATGCGGGGAATGAGATATTGTAGTCTAGTTGCAACAGTTGGACACCTTGGACTAAGCAATTTTGTTGACTATCAAACCTTAATCCTAGCATTAGGAATCCTTTTTCCCTGGTGGAGTTTAAGCCCCAGCTCGAGGGTGGCTTGTTGCTGAAATTTTATGAGAAACATAGTCTATGGATGGGAGGAATGTCTGTGCTCTATGCCCAGTTGATGTCTCTTTATAAAAAGATAAGTGTTTTTATGTGCTTGTCTAATTTACTATGTGCTTATTTACCTACGTATGATATGAGTTTATTTATTGTATGACGTTGCATATAATTAATTATCATTATTCTGTATGATGTTGTTTGTACATGTAAGCATGATGTTGTTATGAAGTATTTGTGGTCGCATATGAAAAGTATAACAATTATTAAGTATTCATGTTAGTTAATTTTGTAATAATGATCACGAGTTCCTGAGGCAAGGCTAGAATTTCCATGCATACAGGGAATAATCCATGCATGTAGGGAATAATCCATACATGCAAGAGGATGGGTTTGTTGTGCACACGAGAAAACAGTCCGTGCACAAGGAGAACATAATATTCATGTGACATCAGAGTGGTTGCATGCACAATAGTAATCATGTGTTTAGAGTGGTTACATGCGCATTAATATTTGTGTGCTCTGAATGATTGTCTGCACAATTGTATTATGTGTTAATTCCACTATTATAATTAGTGTCTAAAGAAGAAATTTTTTGAGGGTGTGATCCAACTTAGGATCATGCACGTTACCTCAAGTATTTATGCATAGATTAATGTTATAGTGTAGAATCTGTGCACCATATGTTTGGAGTGGAATTGTTCAACAATAAGATGGGGATGTTACATGTCAGGGTTAGAGCATTTTGTTAGTGGTAGATGAGGGATGTTACATATTGGTATGAGATCTTCAATTTCAATACCAAACCTACATGGGATGAGTATATACTTAAGGAAAAATTCAGACTGGTAAGTGGATGAATTTGGAATTACAATGCGGCCATGATGCACATAAAATAAGAATGTGCAAGTGTACGCAATAAATTTTGACATTGCGGGGAGTGACACTGGAAATGCACATAAAAAAATGGTGCACAAAGTGTGCACACTAACATTTGGATCTGCGTGGAGAAAAAATGGCGATGCATGTGTAATATTGATACACAGTGTATATGTTAAATATTGACATCGCCCATTGGTACGTGTTGAATACTAGTGCATGAACGAGCTTCAAAAATAAGAAAGACAAAGTAAAAGGGTATTTGGGTGAATTCCAAATGACCATAATTTACTGTGAAAGGCTCGAAATTGTGCAAGGGAGCAATCGATGGGAAATTTTTGGATATAGGAGTCCAATTTTTCACCCAAAAAGTTTGAATTGGGATGTTAAAAATCATCCAAGAAATAAGAAGAAAGGATTCTGACAAAAATGTGCAGAGTTTTCATGAAGTTGTCGCATGAATTCTTCTAACAAATCTTATTGCCTGCACATTTTGTAGAATTAACAATGATTAGATCGGGACATAATTAACACAGAGAGTAAAAAACATGGAATATGCACAGAGAACTTACAACCATGATGATGAATTCAGGGGGTCTGTATCTCAATATGGGTATTGATAGTTCAGAATCCAATGAACATAAAGAGGGCAAGGATGAATGCATAAACTTGGTAGAAACCATAAAGGGACTGCAAAAAGATGTCCAAAGCTATAAAGATGATAATGAGAGGCTTATGAAAGCCAAAGCGCATCAAAATGACTTCAATATCAAGTTGATGCAAAGATTGGATAGAATAGAAAATAAAATGGATAAGGAGACATATTCAAGCAAGTCAAGAAGTCACATGTCTCATGATGAGAGAAGAAAAATAAGAATTGTTTATAGGAATCATCATCACTCACCAAAGAATTCATGTAGGAAAGTGCGCAAAATATCAATTCCATCTCCTATCATAAATCATAAGAGAAGGAATGGGGTGGATGAGCTACAAGGAGAAATGAATAAGATCAAGCCTCCTACCTTTGATGGTGAGCACAAGAAGGATGAATAAGTGGAGACTTGGATGTTGGACATGAGAAAATACTTCCAATTGCATAATTACTCTGTGCATGAAGAAGGGAGAATTTCCATCTATTATCTAAAGGGAAAAGCATCAATGTGGTGGGATCTGTTCATGCAAGTGCAACACATTGATGAGAAGAAGGTTACTTGGAGAGAGTTTAAAAGGTATTTTTAGAAGAAATACTTAACCAAGATATAATATGACAAGAAAATGAAGGAGTTCATTGAACTCAATCTTGGGAGTATGAAAGAAGATTCTTAAAACTGTTGAAATATGTTGCATTCATCAAGGATGAACAAGCTAAAATTCAAATGTACTTTAGTGCACTGCCATTATTTATCAATGATAAGATACAATATGATGACCCCAAGACATTGGAGGAAACCATAAGGTGAGATAAATGTCTCTATGATCAACAAAGGGGAAGGCCGAATTTCCAAAAGGATTGGGAAGACAAGAATAAAAGCAATATGGAACAGAGGAAGAAGGGGACTAAGCCACCATTTTTTAGAAATACTTCTCAAGAGAAACCAACTCCCAAGGAGCCTAAAATGACTAAGACAATGGGGCAAGGACCAAGACAACAACCTATTCAATGTTGGGGTTGTGGGGGAGACCACATGTACATATGTTTCCCTCACATAGGTGAAAAAGTGAGGATTGTTCACAATGCACAACAAGCTGCAACAATTGAAGACATGGGCATAAATGTACCAAGGATCTACATAGCCATGGATAACAAGCAAGCTGAGTTTCATTCGCAAATGATTGAAGTGGAAGGTAATATTAATGACCAACCCATTGCTATTTTGATTGATTCAAGGTCTATTCATAGTTATCTAGATCCTAAGATGGTGGAAACATTCCAATTTCCAAGAAGCAAGCTTGGAAAACCTTGGTTGGTGCAGTTAGCTATAAGAGAAAAAAGGAAAATTAATGAGATGGTTAAGGCATGTCCGATGTATATGAATGAGATGAGCGCCAAAGATGATTTGAATATCATACCTTTGGGATCTTATGATTGTGTCATTGGTATGGATTGGTTGGACCAACATCATGTCATTCTAGACTGTTGCAATAAGACATTTACTTGATTGGATGAGGAAGGAAATTTAAGAACAGTTCAAGGAATTCCCAGAGTTGTAACTATCAGAAAAGCTTTAGCCTTGCAAATGAAGAAAATCTTCAAGAAAGGATGTCAAGTATTTGCAGCGCACATGGAGTAGGAACCTAAGGATAAAGTGCCAAATGTTGAATATTCCATAGTACTAAAAGAATTTTCATATGTCTTTAAATAAATACTGGGGTTGCCACCGAAAAGAGATATTGATTTCTCTATAAATTTGATTCCCAGAGTAGCTCCCATATCCAAGACTCCTTATAGGATGAGTACACCAGAGCTGAAGGAATTTCAAATGCAACTTGAGGAACTTCTGAGAAGGGGTATATACTTCCAAGTGTGTAACCTTGGGGTTCCCCAATATTGTTTGTGGATAAGAAGGATGGAACGTTGAGGCTTTGTATTGAATTTAGGCAGTTGAACAAAGTAATAGTAAAGAGGATAGATGACCTCTTTGACCAGCTGAGGTGCACACATATATTTTCAAAGATTGATCTCACATTTGGATATCACCAAGTGAGAATTAAACAATAAGACATCAATAATATTGCTTTCAGAATGAGGTATGGACATTATGAGTTCACCGTGGTTCCATTTGGATTGTCAAATGTACCAACTCTCTTTATGTGTTTAATGAATGATATTTTCAGAGAATACTTAAATAAGTTTGTCATTGCATCTTTGGATGACATGATTATTTGATCAAAGTCTAAAGAAGAACATGAGAAACACTTGAGGATGGCACTACACGTATTGAGAGAACACCAATTGTATGAAAAGTTGAGCAAGTGCTCATTCTACCAGAGGAAGATTCATTACTTGGGTCATATCATTTCAGAAGAAGGGATAGATGTGGACTCAGAGAAGATAAAATCCATTGAAGGATGACCAACAATGAGGAATGTTGCAGAGGTGAGGTCCTTCATGGGACTTGCAAGGTACTACAAAAGGTTTATTGAAGGCTTCTCAAATATCTCACACCCAATCACATCCTTGCAAAAGAAAGGTGTGTGATTCGAATGGACTCTAGATTGTGTAAGGAGTTTTCAACACTTGAAAAGTTTGTTGACAAGTGCACCAATTTTGAAAATTGTTGATCCTAATGAAGACTTCAATGTGTGAACTGATTCATGCAAGGAATGGATTGGTGGAGTACTTAGTCAGAATGGGAATGTGGTATGTTATGAATCAAGGAAATTAAAAGAGAATGAATTGCACTATGCTACTCATGATTTGGAATTGGAAACCATAGTGCATGCCTTGAAGATGTGGAGGCACTACCTCATGTGAAGAAGATTCAAGTTGAGGACAGACCACGGTGGTTTTAAATATTTGTTTGGACAAGGACGTTTAAATTCCAAACAAAGTAGATGGTTGGAGTTCCTCAATGAGTATGAATTTGATATCAAGCATATAAAAGGAAAGGAGAACAAGGTGGTTGACACACTCAGTAGGATGGTGCATGAGATGCATGCTACAACCATAAGCATTTACAAATAAGAATTGAGTGACATAAATTTATAGGTTTCCAAATCAAATCAATGCTACGTGGACATAAATGAAAATTTACAACAAGGTAAATTGCAATAGAAATTTGAAGGTTATGAGCTAAAAGAGGATGAAATATTCATGTACATGCATAGATTTTATGTGCCAAATGATTAGGATTTGAAAAATATGTTATTTTCAGATATGCATAAAGTTTCTTATGTTGGGAACCCAGGCTATTATAAGACAATTGCAGTGGTCAAACAACAATACTATTGTCCAAACATGAAAAAGCAGGTTGTTTATTTTATTACTAGATGCCTTGAATGTCAACAAGTCAAGGCTGAGCAAAGAAACTTAAATGGTTTGCTACAACCTTTTCCCATTCCTGAGTGGAAGTGTGAAGTTGTGACTATGGATTTCATTACTAAGTTTCCTAGAACTGCTAAGCAACATGATTCTGTTATGGTAGTGGTGTACAAGCTTACTAAAGCTTCCCATTTTATTCCAGTGAAGTCAACTCACAAGGCAACAAACATTGCTGATATATACATGAGAGAAGTTGCTAGGTTTCATAGTGTACCTAAGACAATTGTGTCTGACAAAGATCCCAAGTTCACATCAATTTTTTGGAAAGGGCTATTAGAATGATTTGGGACAAATATGAATTTTAGCACAACATATCACCGTAAGTCAGATGGAAAAACAGAGAGGGTAAATAAAGTGATAAAAGATATGCTAAGAATGTATGTGATGGAAAAAATGATGCAATGGGAAAAATATTTACCTTTGGTTGAGTTTTCTTATAACAATGGGTATCAAGCATCTCTAAAGATGAGCCCATTTGAGGCACTTTATGGAAGAAAGTGCAACACACCAGTGAGTTGGGACAATCCAACATAACAGACAGTGTTTGGGCCAGATCTGCTTTGGGAAATGGAAGAGAAAATGGTGAAGATAAGGAATAATTTAAAGGCTAACCAAGACAAGCAAAAAATATATGCAGATAAACGTAGAACCCATTAAGAGTTTAAAGTGGGAGACCATGTGTTCTTGAAAGTAAAAGCAAGATGCAGTTCCCTGAAGTTGGGAAATTGTTCTAAGCTAGGAGCACACTAATGTGGGCCATTTGAAATCCTAGAGAGGATTGGTCTTGTTGCATATATGCTTGTATTGCATGCATTCTTGTGTATTCATAATTTTTTCCATGTATCTTTGCTCAAAAATTACATACCTAATGCTAACCATGTCATTGATTGGAATGTGATTCAAGTGGAACTAGAAGGCGATTTTCAAGTGCGACTGGTTTGCATATTGGATAAAAAAATAAAACAGCTCCGGAATCGAGCCATGGAGCTAGTAAAGGTCCGATGGACTTGGTACGATCCCGAGGATGCAACTTGGGAGTGAGAGGATTATATGCGGGTAGAGTACCCACACCTTTTTGAATAATTTTGAAGTTTTTGTATGTACATGTGTATATAATGCATTAAGGATAGTGGATAAATAAGGGGGAGGGGAATGTAATGTCCCTAACTCAAACCCCAATTGTAAATGCACATTTAGGCTAGTGAGTCGTTGATACCAAGTGTTGGTTCAGTTTTGCGCACACCGGAGTAGTGCACGAGGATTGTTTTCCAAAGAAAGAGAAGGGACATTCCATAGTGTTGCACACAACTGAGTAAATGCACATGGATTGTGCATCAAAGTAAGGGTGCACACATTCCATAGTGTGTGCACGGGGATTACCTTAAAGTGTGCATTAGACCGATTTGTGTGTGTGTGTGTGTGCACATGGATTGTGCATCAAAGTAAGGGTGCACACATTCCATAGTGTGTGCACGAGGATTACCTTAATGTGCGCATTAGACCGAGTTGTGTGTGTGTGTGTGTGTGTGTGTGTATAGAGAGAGAGTATGTGGTTATTGGGATGGTGTGATGGGATGCAAAAAGGCCAGTACGCTTATCCATGTAAAATGTAATCGCACTCAAATTATAATAAAATCACATTGTTGTTGTTGGGCCCTGGATTTGCACCCTTTTTTCCATCCATTCACCATGTTTTGTCAATATTCTAAGTCACTTTTAAGCTTTTTTGACAGTATCTTTCGTGTGACTTTATATTTCAACCCAAGGTACAACCTTCTTATGAATTGAATTATTCAAATATTAATATAGGTTGTTGATTGGCTTCTTACTTGATTTTGAATTTACTGATAATAAGGTTTGGAAGCATATACGTGCAAGATGATGAAAGGCTATGTTCATTCAATAATTTGATGATGTTACTTCTTTACAAGCTTAGAGGATGTCCCTTTTCGATATGTTGTTACTTCTAGACACTTTCTCTTCTTATACCACGATGATGCCACCCTTACAATTCTGTTGATAATTGAGCATTTGGTCTTCAAACGATGCTCAAGTGTAGGAGCGAATAGATGCCAACATGGAAAGGATGAGTCATCAAAGGGATGAACGTACCATTTGTTGTAATCACTTGTGGTTTTGATGTTGTAACAAGAATACTTTATTTTGTACACCGGTTATAACAATAAAAATGTGCAAAATATATTATACTATGTATTGATTGAATCGAATATTCTTATTATAAATATTGTCATATGAAGATGTACAAATCACAAGAACCCTCTCAAGTTGGGGGGTTGGAAAAGAGAAGAAGGACAAAGTGTATAGTAGAGTTTGGATAACTCATTGTATCATTCTTTTTATAATATATGAGTATGTTGATTCGTGTTATCTAAGCATTCATTTTTGAGTTATCTTAGCAACCATGATTGGTGAAGGAAGGCCCCCCTTCACTAATTAGGTGCTGCAATTCTATTTTGTTGGTTTAGTAGATTATCATAGATCATTTAATAATTTCGATTGCTGTAGTTATCTTTGGGTTATGCAAGTTGTTACTTGTTATTGATATTTGTTAATCCCACACGATGTTACTTGTTATTAATTAATGTTAATTGTAGGGGGTGATACTTGCAGAGTTTGATTGGTTATTGGAAGGAATTAAGGTTTTGTGTCAACCTTGTTACTTTTAGTTAAAGTTCCGTTGAAGCTTATGCAACATTAAATTTCTTTGGATAGATAGACTTTCTTCTTAAATTATAGTAGGTGCATTCTCTTTAAAATCATGAGGAGTTTGTGGATTGGTTAAGGATGTTGTTAGGTTGTTTACAATTGATTTATTCCTAGCATGAATAATATGGATTTAAAGTGATTTCCTTTTGAATGCATGTTGCGTGAATTAATTGGGATTGTTCTTTCATTCAAGAGTTGTTTGGATTGAGTGAAAACTTATTTTTCTTATGACTTTTATAAGGATTTAGATAAAATGGATTGGATGTGTGTCTTATTCAAAAGGATTAATTAAGTGAGTTTTCCATCCATTTACTGCACAATCATTTAGGATCACCAATATTATAGAAGAAATTATTGCTTGCATAGACTTTTCACAGAACCTTGAAATAAAATACGACCCTTGGTTTCAAAATTAATGTGAGTGTTATTACTTGTTTTGAAAATACATTTAAAAACACCAACATTTTGGCACTATTGTCGAGGAGGTTAAAAGGGTGAAAGAGTATAATTTACTGTTGGATTAGTTGCATTATCTATGGTACTACTGGGGCATGAGAAGTAAAGACGAAAGGTAAGAACCTATGCATATATCATCAACTTTTGGGTTATCTCCAATAGACTCTCGTCCCACCTGCACCAGATCATACAGACTACATGGGTGATAAATCATATAGGATGCATGAATAGAGGTAGAGGAAGAGGAAGACCCCCCAAAAATAATAAGCCTGCTGGTAGAGGAGGTCAAGGAAAAAAGGATCAATGTAGGAAAACATATAAACATGAGATTATTTCAAAGGCATAATCAAAATCTCACAATGCTGCAAAAGTGGCGTCTCATGTAGGCACCCATCGTCAAAATCCCAGGAATAATTTCGCTGAGGCCGTTCAAGCTAAGTTAAGAAAAGAATCAGGACCACAAGGGGAATCCTATATAGTATTAGAACATGGGTTTCAAAATCTGGCAAAGGGATGTGGAGAAACATGAGAACCTACACCATATTACCAAATCCCAATATAGGGAACAACCCCTGAAATTCCTATTTTGGATCAAGGAAGTGCTGCCAAACCTACAACACTAGAGATAAAGGATCCCATTTCACCTCAACAAGTAGTTCCTAAATTCAGAATCCTAGAATACTTTTGGAATTTGTGGGAAAACATGGTTGATACAACCTCTACAATTGAATTCCATATTTCTAATATGCATGGAGGTGCACCTTTGCAGATGATTTCCTTATCATCCCTCCCTAACTTCCATGGGATCACCACCGAAGATCCAGATTCCTTCTTGTTCAAATTTGATGTACTGTTTCGGATCTATGAGTGTACCATTGATTTATAGAAGCTAAAATTGTTCCCTACCACCTTGAAGGGAGCATCCCTGAGATGGTTTATGGGTCTTGGTGGTGGTACTATAACCTCTTGGGACGACATGCATAAAGCATTCCTTATGAAGTATCAAGGATATTGCAGATCTTGATAACTTAGGGAATAAATCTTCAAGATGACACAAAAAGAGGATGAGAACTTGGACGATTATGTAGAACAATTCCAATATAACTTGCAGAGATCCTCACACACCACTTTGGGTAGTGACATTTTAAAAACAATTTTGATTATAGGGATGCAAAATGAATGGTTGGATATGTTGAATTTAATGGGAAAAGGGGATATCTCTAAGGAAAGTTATGATAAAATTTGTGATCTATGCATAAGATGTTCAAGGGGGATGCCCATAAGCGAACCAAGAATCACGGACTTCCCCACTAGAGCCACAAAGTTAGAAAATGGGGGAGTAACTCGGGTAGAGATTGGAAATTTACTGGAATACTTTAATAATGACATCCTTGGGATATTATCCTTGCATTTGGATGTGTTTCAATATAAATAGAAACAACTCGAGGCTGAAAAAGCACTTGCCATTTGGTGCCTGAAATGTAGAACAAAACACTCTTGAAATAAATGTCCAGTGAATGTTGTTGAAGTATGTAAATTTGTGATCATGATCTTCCTATAGAATCATGCCCATATTTTCCTAGGCTAAAAGCAGTCTACCGGGGCACTAGCGAGGAAGTTGAACCAACTTACTTTATATCTCCAAAGAAGCCATGGTAGGCACAACCTCCATGCATGAATCATGATCCTTCTACATTTTTCAATACTTGGAATATTTAATATAGTTCTCAAAAACCAAAACTTTTCAATCCTCACTAGTAGAAACCCCAACAATTTCTGTTGGATCATGTTGTCATTGATGCCAATGGTTTGATTGATTGATGTCATTGATTGATGTCAAGTGATTGATTGATGTCAAAGGATTGATTGATTGATGATTGATGTAAT
>JZKD02S2348535.1:45868-63888 GCA_000966675.3 Picea glauca | reverse complement strand
ATTATGGATAATATAATAAAATTTCTTAGCTCATATGTTTTGAATATGGACAATATAACAATACTTTTAAGAAATAATTTATGTTTCATTCAATGTAACTTGTATTTACTTTTTTCATTATAAGTAAAAAAAAATATTAAAAAGTGACATTAAATTTTTAAAGTATATTGTGATATTTTCATGGAATTATGTATTACCTTGTTCTTTGAGTGATAATAAGATTTAAAAGTAAACATTTAAGGGTTGATTTTATGATTCTGTTTACAACAATGATGAGTTCTTTTACAACTTTATAAAAATGTGTCATTTTCATACCCCAATTTTAGAATGGGTGCTACTGGTAGCAATACTTTTCAATTTTATGGTTTATTTTGAGGTTTTAGTTTTAATGGTACCAAGTGATAAAAATCCGATTTCAAATGATCTCAAATTTTAACGTTTTTGAAAAGAATTTTATTTTTCCAAAAACATATTTTTTTTAGGTGCTGATTTTAAGGTTTTCCTGAGATACTTTCTGAGTTTTGAAGGCCATGTTTGAAAAAGGTTGTAATTTTGACCCCATTTAAAAACATGGTGTTACCGGTAGCACCACTTTTTGATTTGGGGGTTGATTTTGATGTTTTTTTATGCAAGAATATGGGTTTTTGGGGCCAGAGTTCTCGTTTTGAGGTCACAGTTCTCATTTAGTCGGTAACTATGTTATTTGTCCTATACTCAACCCCCCAATACAACTGGTGCATATAATTCCTTGATGGTTGGTCCACAAGGAATTTTCTCAACTACCTCCTTTATATCTAATCCTTGAGCCACAAGAAATTACTCATGATCCCTACAATGAAAAACAGGTGCATGGTCAGAAACCTTTGTGTCAAACCTCTCCGCAAACACCCGAGACTCTAAACATTCTTCGTGCTAGATTGTCACAAGAGGCTCCTCTCTTAGATCATGAGTGCCACTCATGCCCTCATGTGTCACTATTTCAAAATATGATGGAGTCTCTGCTGTTGTCAACGATGAAGAGTGTGCCAAACTAAGATGGTAACAAATCTCCTCAATCTTTGTTTCCTTGTCTTTAGTGAACTTGAGAGCAAGGTCTCTATCCATGAAAAATTGCTAGTACTTGGATTTTATCTACTCTAGTGGTTATTTGATGATGCATAATTGGGTATTAGTGACTCCACCTGCAATTCCCCTTTGTCTCTCCTTCAAATCGGTTTTTCACATAAGGTCCTCAACAAAATTATGAGTATCGTTTGTCCTCATCAAAACCTACACTAATTTCTCCTCCATGACCAATAATAGGTTCTCCAATTCATACTATGTTATTTCATTGACATGGCATGGGTTGTCACGCAATGGAACGAATGACTCACTAGATGATGTCATGTAATGTGGGATATCCTCCTAATACAATTTTTCTGATCCGTTCCCATCCACAAAATCAGCCCCTTCGTTATCCTCTATGCATGGCTCTTGTACAATCATGATCACATCATAATATATTTCATAAATAGGAAAAGGTACTGAATCCTCATCATGTGTAGGTTCTATCATGCTTGGACTACCCTCATCATAAGCATCACAAACAATGGAAGATGTTGGATCCTCAACATTGGTTGATTGGAACATCTCCTCATAGTCATCATGAGAGGCCACATCCTCATCTTTTTCTGATTCATCAGAGGTATACCCATCCAAAAAACTAGTGTTAACAACCTCATTGGTTAGCTCTGATGATTTATCATAGGCTGCTAGGTGCATATGGCTAGGTTCATGTTCCTTCACCTATTCTTCATGCTCATTTCTCTTTATTTTCTTCCCTGTGCCTTTAAAGGAATCCTCATCCACATTCTTGGGCCAACACCCGTAATTGAGGGTGAAATAGATTTTAAATGGAAAATCTTCATGGATCTCCTCACCCAATGTTAGATACTTATGGTAGTGGTAAGACACATTTTTTTTTGTTGTTGCTAGTGTCTTCAATATTTCAAACAGAGGCCCTAGATCTTCCTCCATCTTGCTTCATGAGTGAAAAAACTACTCCCATCCTTTCTTACACCTTTTCCTTAGTTTGATATCCAAGCTTGTATACCCTCACAGGCTGGGAGGATCACAAGATTTGATACCACTGTAATGTCTCCAACTAGGATGGATGGAAATATTATGTTTTGTTGTCCAAATTTTTGTTTCTCTTTGTGTAATTTTATCAAACACTTTATATTAGGGTTGTTGGAAACTTCTTACAAATAGTTTTCATATGCCTCAAGGTTATGAATATTGTTGAACATATTACATTCACCCATTACAAAAAGAATATAGAAGATAACATGGCATCTTATTATGGCTTGAAAACACAAATCACAACAATACAAATATATTTATTGGCTGTAACAACTACTAGATACCTCCTAAACACTCATATCTAATGGCTGCTAGGAAGCTGAAACATCTACTAACAAAAAATCAAGAAACGTGGTAATGATGCCAAAACCACTAAAATCAAACCAATAATAGAAGGTTTTTTCTAAACCTTAACGAAATAATGGCTCCAAGAACACTTCAAAAATGATAGATCAAATCATAATCCAAAGTGAGGCTCTACCCCTCCTTTTATCCTTTCTCCACACCTTCTAGAACTTTCCCCTTTTTGACCAAATCAAATGTAACCCTTATCACCTTTTTGACTAAATCAAATATGACCCTTATCCCCCTTTTTCTTTCACTTTAGGATTAAATGTCACTGTTAATAATAGATAAGTAACTTATTAATCTTTAATGTCACTTTAAATACATAACATATCCTAACTAAGTAACATTAAATAACCCCTTTTGACTCCATTTTTCTTCACTGACAAGCCATGTAAGTCATTTCCAATGCCAAACAGGGGAATCCAAAAATGGGGACATGACAAAAAATCACAGATTCTCGGGGGTTCACTCTTGGCTTGATTAGCAAGGGCGTTCTACTTGCATGCATGAATTTTTTCATAGGATTTAAGGTTCTTTGTGATTTAGCTACAAAAGTCTCTATTCTAAAGTAGATCGTTATTTCTTCCAGCGTTATCGAGAAAAATGAAGTTCCCCTTTTCATCCAATTTAATTATTATTAATGTAAATATAATATGTTGATTTTCTATGGAGCAAAGGATTGTTTCGAACAACAATGCGATCGAAACTTGAACCAATGCTAGTTGCAAAAAAATTGAAGTGGTTTAATATAATGTGATGAAGTCTATTTCTTGATCTTCTATTTCATATTGAATCTACTAATTCTCCCATTCATATCCATAATACTTTGGAATGTTTCTTTTGGGAAGTAGGATGTGTTAAGAAGAAATTAGCTTGAGAATGATCTCATCAACTTGAGCCCAAGTAGTTTTGATACCATTTATGACTTATTCACCAAATTTAAATCATCAAGATTACAACCAACATAGTGTAATATTGAGAAAAATGATGAACTATTGATTCTTTCCATTATTTCCAAAATTGGACCTAATTACTATGTTTTCATTTCTAGATTTCATGTGATCAAGGATTTTCTTGGAACCGTATTGAAAAATCATTATCTTGAGGAATTTGTTGCTGCGCTCACCAGGGAGCATGCCAAACTTGTGTAGATAGGTACGTTGAAGTCTTCAAAGGAGCATGCACTTGCTACTAATTAGGGTACAAAGGATTCAAAATATTCAAACAACAATAAGAAGAAATAGAAAATCATAGATAATAAGGATCATGAGCATAGAAAGGAGTAAAATTCTTCTAGAATAGATCACGAGACCTTCCATTCGAAATGTGACAAACCTAAGAATGAAAGGGTCAAATGTGCTTACTGCAACAAGTTCAAACATGATGAACACAAATGCATGAAGAAATAGCTTGATCATTTGACTCATATTCTTGAGTAGAATCACATCAAGGTTTCTAATTCAGTCAAGAATATTTCATCAACATAAGAGTCTTCCAAGGAATAGGAGAAAAAAGGAGAAGGAAAGGACATGGCTTAAGAACTTCTCACAACTAGATTTCCACCGTCCTCATGGGTGTTTGACTTAGATACATCACACCACATGGATTCATCTTAGGATAATTATGCATACTTGGAGCCATGTACTAGATTAATCATCTCAATGGGGGATAACACTCCTATTGAGATGTGTGGGAAAGGGTCTATTGACATGGATGATAGGTCATTCCATGATATTCTTTATGTGCCTTCATTATTGAATAGTATCCTATCAATCCATATAATCAGTCACTTTGGTTTAGGAAAGTGAGTTGAGATAACTCCAGATTCTATGGCCATTAATGAGATGAATAATGGTGCTATAGTTGCAATGGGTAAAGTTAATCATCAATTTTGGTTGTACCTTTTATCAAAATTTGTTCCAAAGTCTCCTTTTATTGTTTTTATGAATCATTTTGATGAGGTGAATAGGTTGTGGCATGAGTGGTTTGGCCATCTCAATTACCGCTATTTGTAATATCTCAACACGAAAATCATGGTTATAGGGCTACCCAATGTTCACTTTTCAGATAGTGTCTTCCAGGACTACATACTTGGTAGGAATTTAGAGGAGAGATTTTATAAAGGAGAAGCTTTGAGGGATTCACAAGTTTTGGAGCTTGTTCACAGTGATTTGATGGGTCCATGACCTTAACCTTTTATGAGCAGGGACAAATTTTCCTTGACCTTCATTGATGATTAATTGAGGTGTACTTGATTATACTTTATTTGGTAGAAATTATAGGTCTTTGAGTACTTTCAAGAATTCAAATCCCTTGTTTAGAAACATCCAAGAAAGGCCATAAAACATTTGTGCACATACAAGGGTAGGGAGTATGTAATTAATTGATTTCAACATTTATACAATTCAAAAGGGGTTGATATGCAACATTATATCCCATACGGTCTTCAATAAAATGGTCTAGTACAATGAAAAAAATAGATCTTTGAAGGAATTAGAAAATTGCATGATATAGTCCAAATCTCTTGCTCCACAATTATGGGAAGAAGCTATGAACTATGTATGTTACATATAGAATAGAGTACCTCATAAATAATTGAAGGTGGTCACTTCTATTGAATCCCAAAGTGGTAAAAAAACCACAGTAAAACACTTCATAGTGTTTGGTTCTAAAGCATGGTTTCACATTCCTACATACAAATGTGAGGCAATGGATCCACAAATCCAACCTTACATATTTGTAGGGTATCCAAAAAATGTTAATGTCTATATATTTCTCAAGAACATCACTAATAAATCAATTATTTCGAGAATAATTCATTTTGAGGAGGGCTCTTTAAGTTACCCTCATGATGCCTCTCATTCTACAACATGACCTATATTTACAATGGATTCTCTAAGTAGCGATACTGATGATATGTCTGGATTTATTTATAATGATGATGACTCTTCCTCTTCTAGTTTAGATTATGCTACCAATCATGATACTATTGATGGTGAGGATTCAACACCTATACATCATGAGGTTAAGGAATTTACTACAAACTCCCTAACCACAACACCATATTGGGCATGTTAGATGCTACATGTAGTAGGTGAATTGGTTGGGGATCCTTTAGACACTAAGGGATTTACTCATAGTTTCAGGTAGCTCCACATGCATTCTTTACCACTACTATAGATCCATAGATATTCCATGAGGCCTCTATCATTTATGAGTTGAATGTATCTATGTAGGAGGAGTATGGATCATTGATGAGGAGCCACACTTGGGATTTGGTTCCCCTTCCTAGAGGAAGGAAAATTGTTTGGTGTAAGTGGATATATTAAACACTTTTTTTTTTGTTAGTTGGGTTCGTGAACAAGTTTAAATCTAGGATGATAGAAAAGGCATTCTTACAAGTTCCCAAAATTTAATATAATGATATATTTTCACTAGTTTCAAGATAGACTCAATTCAGGTTATTTTAGCCATAGCTACAACTCATCTTTGGGAAGTTCATCCGATGGATGTGAAAAGTGTCTCTCTTCACGGGGACATTCAAGAGGAAATAGCTATAGATCCACATACCTTTCATGAGGCCTTTGACATTATTGCGTGGGATGTAGATATGTAGGAGTATAACTTGGTGATGTGTAACCACACTTGGGATTTGGTTCCCCTTCCTAAAAAAAGGAAACTTGTTCAGTGTAAGTGGATATATCAGAAAATAATTGTTGTAGATGGCATGATAAACAAGTTTAAACCTAGGTTGGTAGAAAAGGGATTCTCAGAAGTTCTTGGAACTTACTACAATGAGACAGTTGGACTAGTTTCCAATATGGACTCAATTTGGCTTGTTTTAGCCATTGCTATAGCTCATTGTTGGGAATTTCATCAGATGTACATGAATATTTCCTTTCTTCATGGGGATGTTCAAGAGAAAATATACATGGAGCAGCCACTAGGGTTCACATAGTATTCTTCCATGCTTTGTAGACTTTGGAAATCCATTTATGGCCTCAATCAAGCCCTTTGAGCTTGGTATGCTAATGTGGATTCCTTTTCTCTCTCTCTTGGATTATCCAAATTTCATTTTTATCCCAATGTCTACATTCTGTAATAGGATGATTTTATCATGTTCTTATTCTTATATGCAGACTATATTTTAATCATAGGCAGTTCCTTATCATCCACTATTGCTGCAAAACTACTTTTCATGACAATTTTTTGGTGAGTGATGTGGGGTTGTTACATTATTTTCTTGGGATTCAGTTCCATTAGTATGATTTAGGGATCACCATGGAACAATCAAAGTATTACCTTGATCTTGTCTTATGATTTCATATGGATAATTGCAATCTTATTGTGAATTCTTTCTTATTAGGAATTAAACTTGAGTCAAATTTATCTTCACCTTTGGTGGAAAACACCTTATATCTCCAACTAGTTGGAAGCCTTATGTATCCTACTCAGACTAGGCCTAACATTTCATACAAAATGGGTATTATGGCCCAATTTATGAAAGAACCTTATGAATTCCACTAGAAGGTAGCCAAGAATATTCTTCATTACATCAAGGGAACACATAGGTTTGAGATTCATTATGTAGTAGTTGTAGATCTTGAATTGGAGAGGAATATTGATTTTGATTGGGAAGATGATGTTATATACCACAAATCCACTTCAAGATACCTCTTATGTCTTGGTTCTGATCTTATTTGTTGTTAAATCAAGAAGCAATTGGCTATTGATCTTTCTACCACAAAGATAGAGTATCGTGGATTTTTCAATGTAGATACTAAAGCCATCTAGATTCAACACATTCTCAATGAGTTTGATATCCAATATCATTGACCATTTGTCATCTTTCGTGACAATCAAAGTACCATTTAGATCTCACGAGATCTAGTTCACTTACAGTGAACCAAGCACATTGAGATTCATATGCACTTCATTTAGGAGTTTATCCATGGGTAGGTCATTGATTTGATATATTGTCTGAGTATAGAAAAAAATGCTAATATCTTCACCAAACCTTTCACAAAGAGCAATTTTCTACATCTACAAGATCTGCTGGGGGTGCAGGAAATTTCTTCTCCAAAGTAGGATACTTACTCTTCTCTTTCTATTCTCTTTGATGGGGTGTTACCATTGGGTTTTCCCCTTCCTCTCTTTTTGAGGAGACCATTTTATGCATACATACCTAAAATGGCTTCATATTTTTTAGGACCCATCTCTTCATATCTTCATCACAACATTACCACCTAAGTTGTGCTTATATGAGGTTGTTGGTGCATACAATGCATGTGGGGGGATGTTGGTGCATATGATGCACGCTAATGTTGACAGTGCACTCGATATTATCATCAACACTTTCATACACATGCATGGATTTAAGCGTACTTATCATGCATGAATTTATTTACCTTGCTTTATGGAGTGATTCATGATATGCACAAATTTTGCTAATGTTTCCATAATCCATAAAAGTAAGTGCATTGTCTTGGTATTTCATCCATTATTTTTTTCTTATATAGTAAAATTAATGAGACATAACAATTCCTATTTGCAACAATATGGATTTTACTTCTCTAATCTACATGTTTTTCCTTAGACTTTAGATCTTGGGTGGTTTCATAGCCATAACTACAATGGATATGCAATTACTAGGGATTCTGTTTAGCAACTACAATAGATTTGTAAAATTAGTTACAATAGAGTTGTAGCTACTTTAAATGATATTAAGTAGCTATAACCATAATGGATCTGTTGCAACGTCCCCAACCACCCTAGGCTGGGTTGTGTCACACAACCTCAACTTATGTAGCTCCGATTCAACCAAAATGTAACATTCCCAACATACTACTCAACAATGTTACTCTAAAATTACACTATAGATTCTACTTTAAACACAATCCATGCAGTATCTCTTGAAGTAACATGATCATCCCAAGATTGAGTCACCCCACACAACTTATAAAAAAAAAAAACAACATTATCTTTTTAATACAACCTTAAGAAACAAAAGTAACTCAATAACTACGTGCACTAGCATACTAATCACACAACACAACCATGTGCAGAACCGTCTAGGTGTCATGAACCAATTTTGATTCCCTTGTGTGTGGAATCTAATTTCCTGAATGCACACACACATTTCAACCTCTTGGTGCACACAGGCTGCTTTCCTGCACACCCAACCACCCAATCCTCTTCTTGAAGACTCGTAACCAAAATTGCAAGGTTAACTTAACTGGAAATACTATCCACATTTGACATATCCATGCACAACTACAAATACAGGTTATAAGCACCATACTTACATATGCTAGTAACATTAAATAGAATAACAACAATTAATTATATGTGACTACATACAATAATTAACCCATATCAATTATTCATAAATAAACACACAATAAACAAGGAAATAAAATAAAGAACACTTATCTTTTATGAAAATACCCAACTATGCGCATAACTTAGATGTTTCTCCCAACCATAGACTCTATTGCTCATAAGATTTTAGAAACAAGTCACCCCCAATCTAGGGCTCAAACTCCACCAGGGAAAAAGACTTCTAGTGACACACTAAGGTCTGACTCTCAACATAATTTCAAAGTCCTAGGTGCTCGCTGTTGCAAGTAGCCCAAAGTCCCTCATTCCCACACACGTGTCATACCCAAGGAAGTTTTCCCCTTCTCTGCTCAACAATCCTTCACCTGCCCCACTTCCCTTCCCAGGGTTACCAACAAGAGCTCAAACAAGAAGTCTCTGAGCCCTGTGACTAATGATCAATGCACCAGGGAACAACTCTTATCAGTACTCTCACTTGGAGAGTATGCTCACAGATCTAACAACCACTTCACAAAAACCAATCTCTCCCCCAAAGAGACTGCTCACAGTCTGTTAACCCATCTCCTTGACAGTAAAAATCTAGTTACCACCCCTCAACTCCTTACAAGATTCTCTGTGAAAATAAGGTAATAATCATATTTTCCATACATTCTAACCCCTTTCTACTCACGAGAGCCTGAACACATGAATTCTTCCCCCCAATCCTTCTCTGAATAATCATCCCAATAATGGATAATGCAATAATTCTCAAAATACACTGAGGCCTTTGACTTGGCACTTGTCACCTTTAGAAATAGCTTTAAGCCACTTGGTGACCCGTTCCCTACCCTCAAAAACTTAGGATAAAATAATTATGTACATTACACTTTTCATAAATATTATTAAAATATTCCCCCACTTTTGCCTTTTTCGGTGGAGTCATCCCCCCATCTCTTTTTTTCTAAGTCAGTCTGTGCACATCAATGTAATATTATACTAATAACCATGATTATATTTATATGGATAGGCACACTAGCCTATCTGCATCCCGACTCACTAGGCTCATAATCACACAGGCTCTCCAACCTCAATACATATATAGTCATATAAATATATCTCAACTCTGCACACTTCCAGGTCATTACCGCACATTTACCCAACTGCGTGAAACCTGATGCAATGTGCATACTCACCCAGGTGCATGCAACACACAAAATGTGTGCACCCTATCTTTGATAATAATTCTCTGTGCACTTACTCAGATGTGTGCAAAAACAAAACCAGGTGCCAATGAATCACCATCCTATATATACATTACATAAACCATTAGTACCAATGACTCACCAACCTATATGTATAATTACAAAGGGTTTGGATCAGGGACTTTACATTTGTAGCTAAAACAAACTATTTAACAACCTCTATTTTGCAACCATAGTTAACTTGGTAATGCAACCAAATCTCATAGAAAGAAGGGGGGAGAAGAATGAAGGTAGTGGTGGTGGGGAGAAGAAGGATGGTGGAGAAAAAAAAATATTGGAGGGGATGATCATAACAAGGGCGATGATGAATCCAAAGATGATGGTGAAGAAAAGGAGGACAACTTCAAGAAAAATGAAGTCAATATTCCTAGATATGTCGTTGAGTATGTCTTATCAATCCCTTGAAAATAAAATAAATCGACTGGGAGGAATTATTTAGCTTGAATCTAGGCTAGGTGGTATATGATAATACTAGGTACTTAGTAGCATCTTGAATGGTGATTTTTTCTCTTCGGTATAGTGTATTAACCTGAAATTTGAAGAGAAGAGATGAGTTTTATGGAGGATGTATGCTTTCCTAAATAAATAACTATATGTTTGAAACTTTTTGTTATATATCATTCCCTTCATTGTTTCCTTATGATTTTTTAGATCAAGTTATTTTGTTCCTTCACAATGACCTTACTATTCCTCACATTCAATTATGTAGATTGTACTCTTGTCAATGATCAATTGGAACTCCCTTGAAGAATGATATCAAAATTATGTGCAAATATGCCAACAATTAAATAAAAATAGTTTTTTTTATTGAATATATTATTGTGATGCTAATATGACACTAATTGGACACTATATATGTATATATAAGATGCTAATTCAACATAATTTGACATAAACATAATGCCAATGATGCACACCAAATTTTAGCGACATGATAACGACACAAAAATAATGAAATTATGAAACTAGACAATGTAATAAAAAAAACTATTTTTTAAATGTTTTTGGTATTGTAGAGTCGATGCAAATTCGATGCAAAATAACGTCATGAAATCCTCATGCACGCTAGAAAAAAATTGAAAAGGGAAAAATGGTTGTAAGGATGAAAAACAATAACACTACAACCCTATATGGTACTAGTGTTCTCGATTGTTTTTTAGGATTTATATATGTTTTAAGTAGTTGGTAGTCTTGTTGAGATTGTTATTGAGCCCTGGCACACACCTAGGAGGCCCCAATTTTTTTAAATTTATAAACTTTTTCATTTTCTTTCGCTCCTAGAAAATCAAACAACTGTTGAAGCTCTTTTTGAATAGTTGTGCAATCTCTAGTTCACATAATCGTGTAATGTAGGAATTGTGTGTTGCACATTGCACACAAGCACACAGTCTATGCTCCATCTATAGGTTTAAGCCCATGTGGTTGTCTTATAATTTCAATTTTTCAGGCTCATTTGCTTGTTGAACGGTAATATGTACATGTCATTTTTTCATGAATTACGAATTTCCTTATTAGTATTTTTTTCATGAAATATTACTCAAAGTTAATGAATTTACATAGATAAAGGATGAAATCATTTACTTTAAGTACTTGTCATTTCATTTCAACATTTTTTTCCAACTATTTTAATTTTAGTAATTCACACCACTTGTGCACACATTGAAGCACACAAAGCCTCTTTCGTATCAGAGTATGCTCTTCACCTTTTACTTTTAGAAATATAGGTGATTCAAAAACAATTTTTTGTGAGTCTACCAACTCATTCAAAAACATGCATTGTCTAACTAATGAGGTTGATAATCCCTTATCCACAACTTGTGAAGATGCATCCAAGTGACCAATCATACGTTTTCCACCAGGTGAATTTCTTGTATGATTGTGAGGGTAACTAGGACATATAGTAAGAGGCTAGAGCTCCTTTAGATCACACCACCTTGGACATAGTTTACTATAACTAATTATTAATACCTTCATTTTCCTTACTTAGTGGATTCATTAGAGTCATTTGAGATATCTAAAAGTTCCTAATTTGAAGCCATTGTGGATTTCTTATACTTTATTAGTGTGCCCTAGAAGTGTGTTTTTTATTGTTTCTTCCATCGAGAAAACATGTCACCAAAACCACATTTTGTAACCTTTGTAAGCATGCTTGATAACCACATTTTTCACCACCTATAGACTTGTTCACTTTAGAGATCACTTTGGTGATCCATTAATTCCACACACTTATTTCAAAACTCTTATTTGATTGCAATTTGTACTAATAACCTTGAACACTATTGAGAACCTTTCCCACCATAGGATTTCTCTTAGACTCCAAGGTCTTCCTCCTTTGTTTGGAGGTCTCCTATCCCATATTTTTCAGTGATTTGATAGCACCACTGGTTCATCTACCATGGATGGATAAGACGATTACACCAATGAAGAAAAAAAATCATGGCATTCATGCCCAACTTGATCCTTCCATATTTTTCACCTCTCACTAATGACCCTATTGAACATGACACCACTTGGGAAATCATGCCTATTGAGTTTCCATCGAATATCCCCAAGTTAGATGATCGATTTGGAGAGGACCCCTCAAACCACATGATGACCTTTCACCTATGGTGTTCCTTTAGTAGAATTACTTAATATTTCATTAGGTTTAGGTTGTTTCAGTGAACCCTTTCCAATATTGTCACCAAATGGTATATTGAACTTTCTTCAAGTGCCCATGCCATATTTGCATCTAGTGCTAATTTCTTCTTAACCTTTTTTCACTTACTGGTTCACCAAGACAATGGGGTGGACATGTTACGAGGAAAATATCTCTATGGCTAGGGGTAAACCACAACATATGGAAATGACTACATAAATCAACTCTAATATCAAGTATGCTATATAAACAAATATGCTAGCAAGAAAAGATAAAATTCATACCTCGTCCAGACGTTCGATGAAGTCCACCGTTGAGAACTTGACCCAAAGCAATATACCTACAACTAGACCTCAACAACCAAGCAACACAAGCATATGGTGATAATATATAATGTTAGCACATTTGATCGCATAATCCATCAACATTCATAACAATACGACCATGGAATAATAATTCAAATATTTGTGAGATATTAATTGGACGAGAAAAGAGTATTTCTATTAAGATATAATCAACAGAAATGAATGAGTTACTTCATGTCGGCATGGTTCGAAACTGAGAAACTAAGTTCCTTCCAGTTGGTCATCCACCACTTCAATCCTCCACCAAAGGAAATCTCATATAAGAGATACAATGAAGTTCTAAATCAATAAGGGAAGTGCTTGGGGGGTGAACAATGTGTTCAGAATTAAAGGACAAAGGGATGTAGACTCAATGTGAAGTGAACAATTTCTCCAGAGTAACTTTTCTCTCAAAGTTGAATTCTTTCTTCTCTTTTCCATAGCTTGGATTTGGCCCACTTATAGAATTCAAGTGGAACTGAAGGGTCGAGTTAGAATATTTCCATTATATGGAAGGCCAAGGATCATTGATCTCATGACGTGACATGGAAATCCGACACCATTTTTTAATTTTGGGTACATTTCCCGATGTACGTGGGTTGTAGTGGTGCAACCTACATACACACATGTTGTAATATAGGCAGGGTGCGTATATGTGGAAAAATCATGCTTTTAGCTCTGGGGTTTACAAAAAGGGATTTCAAGTATGCATAGGGAAATGGAAAAAGACCCTCTGTGTAATATTGCATGGGGTGAGGAAAATCTTGCTATAACAGATGCCCCCTAATGTGTGAGGTCAGAGGAGTATCTGCGATGGACGAAATACATTATAATACCCAGAAGTGGAGTAATGGGGATCCATCTAGAAGAACTACTTGATCATTACAATTTGTACTCACTTTGCATACATGGCTACCAATTTGAATTACACTGTAGATCCATGTGAAAATATACCAAACAACTATCCATGGCCATGAATAAGAAAATACAATGTGGTTACATGCCAAAGGCTGTCATAATCATGAACAAGGCCCAGTAAAACTGGTCTCAAAATCAATCTGAAGATATATGTATACAATGGAGTACAATATGATCTCCCATGCTCACTAAAGTCACACATGTACTGGTCCAATGAAAAGGTAGCAACAACTCAGGAAAGTTGCGACTATAAAGTGATGTCTTCAAGTCTTCTACACAATCTGCCAAAGGTGCAAGTATACATCATGTGAATAAAGGAGTTAAGGTTGAACACAATGAGACTTCGTTTGATTACCAGTCATTGAGGCATACCGTTAACAAACGTGAGACAACCTATCGATGATGAAAGTAGGTATCAAGGCACCAAGTACATTCTTACAAGTGTGAATAAATGAGTCAAGGTCGAACACTTGAAGAATCCATTGATCGGAAGACATTGATGTATTCCCAACTGTCGATGGCGAGAGAACCTACCACTAGTGACTGCAAGCCTCTAGGTACTCATAGGACTCTAGGTCTCGTCTCCAGAGTAGATGAGATAAATTTGATGGAAGGAGATCCACTGAAAGGATAACATTAAGGAGTCTCTCATCATTCAACACAAGGTACAAAGAAGGATCTTGATGATTTGGAGGAAATCAGATGAAGAACATGTTCACGAACCAATGAACCTGTGCGTCTTTCACGTGTTCCAGGTGCAAGTGGTACATGAAAAATACCCTTTGAATAACAGTCGATGAGGAAAACTGTTGGCAAAGGTGAGGAAACCACCAACAAGGCTAATGGCATCAAAGACAGTGCATGAATCCCAATGTGTGAATAGATGTCTTGCCATTGAACACAAGGGAGACCACCCAGTCAATGACCAATGATGAAATGCCAACTGTTAGGTTCAAGGTTACCTACCATTGAGGAAAGTAGGACCAGGGTGCGTAATAGGACTACAACTTCATGTGATTCTGAGACAAACTAAGGGTATGACCAACATGTAAAGTTAAGAGTTCTGAGGAATTCCCGACATAGGTTGATAGACATCCTTTGAACAAGAGCATGAGACATATAAAAGACTCTGGTAGCACAGACTCAATGATGAAACCATGATATGCAGGAGGCATCAATGAAATTCTCCATAGGGACTGGAAGAGTAACTAGTCGAGGGAGTAAATTCTCTTTAATGAGCTCAACTTCCTAAGGTCATGCTAAACCCAAAATTATGATGACAAGTTGACTCAAAAATTTTGTGCTTTGTTCAAAGGTGACACGACTACTGCCAATATAAGATAATACTCCCTTCCCACCCATTTTTTTTTTTTCCTAGTTAAATGAATGCTATGATACATAGGAGGGAACAAGTGTCACAAGTAAGCAAAACTAGTTCTAGTAGTGGAACATACCTATGCTCAATGCAAGGAGGTGCATACGGGAAATGGACACTATGGGGAATGCTCCCTCCTGGGTATAGGGTGTCAAGTTGCGAAGGATATAAATGAGGCTCTGCTTGGTTGAGGATGCAAAATTGTTGAGGAAAACGATTTATAGCACAAAGTGAGAACCGACAATAGGCTCAATACTGCAAGCAAGGGCATGAGATGCAATCACAACTTAACGCAAAAAAATGTCCTTTTTCATAATCTTAGTCTACTTGGTTTGAAAAAGGGATAAAATTGTACCAAATAGATGTCCTTTCAAATCCAATTTATGAGTGTGAAAGATACAAGTTCACTCGACAATATTTCCTCTTTTTGAAAACGAGTCAGAAACGAGCTTAAATCCAACTCTCTTGAGAGTCCTCTAGGTATAGGTCAAGATTTTTATGAGTGAGAAATGAGGTTCAACATAAATTCATGTATTAGCTATAAGGGACTCCTGGTCCTATGGAAAACATCTCTACATGGGAACCGAATGAAGCCAAGGGTCTAACTAGGGTATCAATGTTTGGTAAGTCTCTACCATTTAATAATGACACTTCTAGTAGTAGATAAAAAGTTTTGTATCGATAAAAAATGGGTTCATACCTAAGGCATATGAGTGACAGTTATAGGACGATGCAAGTGTGCATGATGGAATGGATATCTATCCTATATTTTGGGTAGCGAAAATACCTGCCCGAAGTTACAAACAATCGACATAACGTTGAAAACCACAAGAATCCCTGGACAAAACTATAAAAACCAACTCAATCCATTGTTGTATTAGTTCATTAGGTGAAAATATTATTCAAAACTATGCAAAGTGGGTAAAAATTTGCTATGAATAGTAAAAAAAAATAGATTTACTATACCATTTTACTTTTTTACCTAAATAATGGATTTTGGACCAAATTACCTCTGCTCTTCAACTGGTGATTGTAAGATCTATGAGTGATAGAATCAACGACCATCTGGACCAGGTAATTCCTCTTCCCCTCCTCTTTCTTTTTAGTGGATTACATTTTGTATTTAGGTTTCAATTATTAAGTTATTTAGGGCGCAAATTAGAAGTTTAGGTGTACATGTAATGAACCTCAATTTCATAAAAAAAAAAATTCTTAGAAGAGGCATTAGGCTCTAAATCTTTGAAACAGACTCATACTAACCTTTACAAGGAAAAATACAAGTTATATTAACCTTAACAAGGAATATGGGTTATTCTTGGAATGAGGTGGAAGTAAAACAAAAATAGATCTACGACTTAGGGTCCTGCAAAACATCGATGCACAAGTCTATAATTCCAAGACTACCTATAATACCTTATACACACATCAAGATTGACGAATTTAATTGCTTCGTTGTTATGTTCAGCTATTTGGTTTCCCAAAGGTAACTAAGGTTTCGATGGACCCCTTAGTAACAATCGGTTGACTAAGAGTCTCTCTTTTCCAACACAGTCAAATTGAATTTTTAGTTAGGCGCGTTCCCTAGTCCAATAGTTGGTTAAGATTTAGCTGATTTAAGCGAAGTCTAACTATCGATACTAACCAGACTAGAAGTAACGAAGGGTTAATGTTCCCGATCGTAGGTTTCGAGGAGGCCACCCTTGTCCTCGCAAAATAATTAAGGTTGTTAGGAGGTTTGACAGTCGAGAGTTAATATCAGGTCAGCCATTAAAGGAGGTGGGTGAGGTACGAGGCCTATCCTGTACCCTCATCAAATCCAAACATGCCAAGTCATTCTTATCACATGGCACATTCTCTTTTGTACTCGTCGTATTTAATACATGCGTGCTCATTTTTTTAGGGTAAAAATGGTTGTTTATTGTCATTTTGGAGCTACTTCATCCCACCTTGGCCCCGTGCTTCCCTTCTGGACTGCTCATGGTGTGTTGAGTATGGGGACAAGGTGCGTCTCCCAGAACTGCCCCTCCTAAAGGTAAGTGACTACTTCCTTTGCTGTAATTGTGTATAAATGCTCTGTAAGGCCCTTCCGACTTAAAGTTCCTTCTGTTTCCTTTTCATGATTCACGTAGGTAGCATTTCATTCTTAGGTTATTCTTTTAGTCACCTTTTGTACTCACTGGTTCGAGTAATGGGTTTCTCTCTGTCCTAGTAACCACCGTGCCTCGCCAGAATCATGACTCCAAAATTATTTTAGTATAGGATTCTGTATGTGCTTAAATTTCTATGCTGGTATGTGAATCCCATAGCAAGTCTGGAATTCCATTTCCTGTCCTCGTTGGATGTCTGTTAGGAGATTTTACTCTATCATCCTCTGTTTACCCAGCTATCCAATGAAAGCCATGCGACTGTAATTTCTTTTATCTGAAGGTCGTCCGTGTAATTAGTAGTTGGTCAAATTTTTATCACCAGACTTCCATACTACAAGAATATATCCTAAGGACGATTGCGTTTATTCTGTTCACGCCCATTTGCTTATGAATCTGAACGTATTTTTCAAAAGGGCATGCACGAGTAGGACTCTCGGCTCTATAATATCTCCTCATTCACAAGGATGCGTGATAGATTTAATGTTATAGTTTGAAAGGCGAAACATCCCATCTTTACATTTTATATTTGAGTTAAATGATGGTTTATGC
>JZKD02S2348535.1:7357-27782 GCA_000966675.3 Picea glauca | reverse complement strand
TCTTACTCCACAAAGCGTCTTCCCGTGAGGGCTTTCACCATAAGGGGACCACTTTGGAGTTCATCCATATTTACTTCTTATCAACCATGACAAAGCAATAATGAGTCATATTTACCTCAAACACTATTGGGTCCATTACCCAAAACTTTGTGCTACAGGTCTTTCTTCAAGGGTTGACATCAATGACAACCAACCTTAATCAACACTTGTTGTATTCAATACATGCGGGCTCGTTGTTTCAGGGTAACAATGGTTGTTTATTGTCATTTTGGAGCTAGTCCGTCCTGCCTTGGCCTTGTACTTCCCTTCTAGACTTCTCATGGTGTGTTGAGTATGGGGACAAGGTGCGTCTCCCAGAACTGCCCCTCCTAAAGGTAAGTGACTACTTCCTTTGCTATAATTGAGCATAAACGCTCTGTAAGGCCCTTCTGACTTAAAGTTCCTTCTATTTCCTTTCCATGATTCACGTAGGTAGAATTTTGTTCTTAGGTTATTTTTTAGTCACCTTTTGTACTCACTGTTTCAAGTAATGGGTTTCTCTTTGTCCTAGCAACCACCGTGCCTCACCAGAATCATGACTCCGAAATTATTTTAGTTTAGGGTTTTGTATGTGCTTAAATTTCTATGCTGGTATGTGAATTCCATAGCAAGTCTAGAATTCCATTTCCTATCCTCGTTGGATGTCTGTTAAGAGATTTTACTCTCTAGTCCTCTATTTACCCAGCTATCCAATGAAAGCCATGCGACTATACTTTCTCTTATCTGAAGGTCATCCGTGTAATTAGTAGTCGATCAGATTTTTATCACCCGATTTCCACATTATGAGAATATATCCTAAGGACGATTGAGTTTATTCTGTTCATGCCCATTTGCTTATGAATCTGAACGTATTTTTCAAAAGGGCATGCATGACTAGGACTCTCGGCTCTGTAATATCTCTGCATTCACAAGGATGCAAGATAGATTTAATGTTATGGTTTGAAGGCCGAAACATCCCATATTTACATTTTATATTTGAGTTAAATGATGGTTTATGTTTGTCGTGTGGCCTATATATATATATATATATATATTCAACATTTGAATAATCAGTCGTTGTGAAACTTACTATGGTTATTTACTAGTCCTTAAAGCTAATGGTGGGTCTCTCTGGTTTTTGCAAGGGTACCCACCAGGAAGATCTTGGGTCCCTTCTCCCTTCTCGGTCTGGAAGGCACATGATTTGTTGCAACGGTGAAGGGTTTAGAGCTCCTCCAACTATAGATAAGTACTTACTCAGACTCTTCTTTCTTATTGCTAACTTAATCCTCATATCAATATTTTAATGATTCTCTTTTGCAATGTACAGGGTTTTAAATCGTACAAAGCTGTGAAGTACAACTCTTGTAACCGACGTAAGAGGTATTCGGGTTATGTTCTACCTTTTCTAAGAAGTTAGGAATTCCGGGTAGAAGAAGGTTTAACCTTTTGTGGTAGAGTTCATTCGTTTCCATTGTTTATTATCTCTGTAAATAAATTACTTTCTTGGTCCGATACGAGAGCTAATTGTAAAACTAAAGGCCTGACTGAGAGGCTTCGTCGGGTTTTCTTTTACCGACCCCTATCTCGCCATTTTGGAATGGAAGATACGATCTAGATTCTCTTGTTATGATGGAATTAAAGATATTATGAATAGTATGGTGTTTATATTCTTTATTTCTGTAACTTTATTTTTAAATCTTTAGCGTCGTGTGTCCTCAGAAACTAAGAGTACTGGGTATGTAACCCTTTTGCGTTTACAGAGGTAACAATCAGTCCGAGTTTGCAATTAGTTAGGTAGGCCACTTATTACATTTCGAGATGTATTCAAATATGTTCCTAATTTAATTTACTTTCGTATATACGAATTACCTGAAGATATATTGCTTACATTCACAAAGGGATTTACCAGATCTATGCATTAAGTAATTATACAAGCTTGGGTTTACAAAAAAAAAGGGATTGTGAATCCCCGTTTCTGTCAACTATATATGGATTATTTCTTTATACATTTGACATCGTATATAAATCTATTGGATATTCTTTGGTTCTTTTGTGGGGTATTGTATAACTGTTAGGTTTCTCATCTACCATTCTTGCAGTATGCACAACTCTTTATAAAGTTACAATATTCTTCTATGCAATTTGCGATAACGCTTGAAAAGAAGGAAAAATGAAATGTGTAATCCAACTGTTTCCATAAAGTTTCTACCATTTCATAAATTTTCCTATTATCGTAATTGAATGGATGCTGGAATGATTACTTACAGAGTGTAGGACAGGCCTGTAAATGTGTATATATATACTTATGATTTCTGTTATCGACAATGAGTCTGAATTCTTCTTCTATCATGTCCACACCGATTACCAACTAAGCAAATATATATATATATATATATATATACAGTAGTAATTCTAGTCTATAGAATAAATTCCAGAATTGGCCACACGTATTCTTCATGAATAAAAAAAGGAAAGAAGAAAGAACTACAATATTCATTATGTACTTTAAGTGGGAAAAAATACTTAGTATTAAATCTGGTGACATTCGGTTAGTTTTTATGCCTCACAAGAGCGAACATAATTCATCCATAATAATATTCCAACCTAAATGACAGATACATTCCAATAACTCAATTTAGTCATTTAAAACAGAGAAGGGAATAGAATACATATCTGTGTCAATTTGTGGAAAGATAAAGGGAAAAACCACGTTCCTCCCAACCATAGGACAGGGCAACCAAATCACTTGCCCAATCCACCCCTAGCCTGACCATGAATCCATGAGGGCGAACTTGGAAACTTCTCCTCAGCAATGTCCTTCAACTCTAGTAAATTCCTCTTGCCTCACACTCAACCGTAGTGTTCATAACAACAAGAAAATACATAGTCTCTTTCCCCAACATATTATATAGCATCCTCCCTCCTCACATATGCTATATAGTAAAACAATCCTTTTTGCCTAGGTATTTCTTCCCCCTTGGGAATTTTTGTAGCTTTCTAAATCCTTGATTTTCAGGGGCTACCAATGGCAAAATCTCTAATTTTCCACTTGTAACAATCATCCCAAAGGTAGTTCCAACATGTTCCCCACTCATGGAGTCATGGTTAGCTGATTTTAACATGGTTGTTCCATTTGTCCTCCTGCAATTAATATAAAATATCTTGTTCTCATACAAGTGTCATAGTCAAATAGTTAGTTGGTTCAAATCAGATCACTGCCCAACAGTCATAATAATTAATTACAATTATCAAATTCAAAATTTGGAATTTCCATAAATGGAAAAAAATTTCCAAATTCGAATTTACTAAAAACAGAATAATTTTCCTACAATTTTTTTTTTTAACTTTAAAAATACTTTATTTTTGGGGAGATTACAGTACGTGGGATACCGTTCATCAGGTCACATATACACATGATTATACGCAATTTTCTAAAAGAAAACTAGCATATACTTATCCCTATACATGACTGTGAACGCTACAACCCGCGTATATGTCCGTAAACAATGTTTTTTAGTAAATGCTAACTCAAAAAATGATTTTTCTCTTGCAGGATGGTGCTAGAGTGGAGGGAAATGGAACATGAGGAGGTAGATGTTGCTGTGGGAAGAGCTCCAGGGGCCCAAATGGCCTTAAAAATATGTGGGTTGTATAAGTTTTGGGCTCTCAAAGAGATGAGGGCCCAAGTGATATTGCTATAGTTGCTCGTGGATTACTGGGATCCAGACAGTGAGAGATTCAACCTTGATGGGCAACCATTAAGGATTGAAGTTGAGGATATTTATTTCTTGACGAGGTTGTTGCGTTGGGGTGATGTGGTCAACCTCAAATCCTAGGGAGATGGGAGCGATATGAATATAGAAGAATACATAGCCTCTCATTGCACATCAGGGACCGAGAAGGTCGGGAGTCAACTTCCCATCCAAGAGATAAATAATCTAAGCCTCAATATTGTTGTCCTCGTTTTGACATGGATCATAGGATCAACCTCATTGCACCAGGAATCGAGGCCACTTATGTTCTAATCCATAGAGTGCTTCAGACCCACAGTGTACTACTGGTGCACCTCACTATTGGCTAAAATGAAGAGCCAGTTGACATAATGCAAACATGGTGGTAAGAGGAACTTCGGATTCACTTCCATCTTGTGTAGATTTTTCTTCGAGCGGGTTCCAGTTTTGGGACCTAGAGTTGAGATCATTCCACAAGGACCTCATGATCCAACCATGTCACAGTGGACCAAGGTGATGAGATGATAGGGGGGAGATAGGGTGACCACACCCTACAACGATGATTTCTTTTACTGGTGGAGACGACAGGTCATTTATATAGATGATTACCCCTACGCAAAGATCAACTTCATAGGGGAAACTGACATGCCATTACCACCAGGGACCACCTACGGGGACATAGGTATGTCAAATGTTTTTAAATATTTCATTTTTTTGTATTTTTTTATAAGCAAACAAAAATATTTTTGGATGATGTTTAACTACTAATTAGAGATGTATGTGATGCAGACGTAGGTCCATGATGGCTAGATGGGCTTCCACGACATCGTCAGAGGCACTAGGGATATGAGGCAGTGGGAGGAGAAGCAGAGAGAGTCCTTCAAAACGTGCAGAGAAACCTATCTCATTTGACACAAAGGATTATGATGGTTCAGGTGGAGGATCTATTGGAGGCTATGAAGGGGCAAGTGGTAGGTGTGCCTAGAGATTGGGTGTGAATTTTTTGGCATCTCGCAAATGTCGTAGTTTTCTATCATGACACTCATCCAGCGCCACAGGCGTAGATTTCATGAATTTTGTATTATTGGTTGTATATGTGTATTGAGGGTGTTATCCCCAATTTTGTACTATAAACATCATATTTTTTGAAATAAATATAAAAACATGGTTCTTCGGCTTTACTTATGTTACAATGTGTACATTGATGAGAATGTTTTCTTTGCTTTAGTTATGTGACAAATTCCAATCTAAAATGAAATTAGCATATGCATCGAATACATAATTAGAACTCCTATGTATGTGATGATAAGTAATAAAATCAAACTGTCATTCTAAAAGGCATACCCGTAGGAATCATCGGAGTAACCTAGGGTCACACACACGGTAAATGTTGTTCAACTGACATACTACTAACTGGGAATCCAGGCGAACCTCCAAATAGAGAATACCACGCGAAATGGCATCACGCAAAAGTTTTATAATGGCGCTATAGTCAGCCATATTATTCGTGGATGGCCTTAGGAATACGCCACCTGAAGACACCAGTAGACCCTCAGGTGACTAAACAACCTAAGCAGTGGAAGCCAAGTTTTGTGTATGACAACTGGCTCCGTTTGCGAATCCTAAGTAGACCAAAGACTCCATTGACATATGCTAATCAAGGGAAAACTCGATAAGCAAGATGAAGACAAAAATTAAAGGGAAAAGATATATAAACTAAATAACATTAGTATACAAAGAGTTACGCCCAAGCTTGGGGCTCAAGCGTAATATATTTTCAAGTAGAGCCCATTCCTGGGCTTAACCAACATGTTCCCTTCATAATCTTCTAATGTGCCACATGGGTTTGAACTTACCTTCCCCTAGTGGTTCTTGATCTTATAAAAGGACCAAGTCACCCTTAGCCTACAACCGAGGACAAAAAAACTTATTGTATTGGACCTTGACATGCCTTTTATTTTCTTTGATAGACATAGAGGCGTCTCGACGTTTCTCGTCAAGGATCTCTAGGTGCACGAGGCATCATTCGAGATCGAAAGTGTCAGGTAGGAGTGCAAATGCTAATATAAGAGAAGCGATTTCACATTCAATAGGTAAGATCGACTCCACACCATGTACTAACTGGAAAGGATAAAAAATGGTGGCAGTCTTGATTGAGGTTCAGTATGCCCAGAGTGTGGGATATAGCATGATATGTGAGTCTAATTTTCTCTGGCTGACAATTTTCTGCAAAATGGTCTTGAGAGACTTGTTTACGGACTCTACCTATCCATTTTCGACCTAGGGGTAATAAGGGGAAGAATGACCATGCTTAAACCCCAGTTTGGATACTATCTCTTCCATCATTTCATTCTAAAAGTGACTGCCATGATCAGCGACAATCTCACTCGGGATCCCAAACCTGGCGATAATTTGATTGAATATGAAGAAGGCGACAGTCTTCTCATCATATTTAACTATAGGCATGGCCTCAACCCACTTATTATAGTCTATGACCACGATAATGTGTTGATGCCCCATAGCCAAAGTTGGGTTGCAATCCAAAAAGTCCACTCCCACTTGGTGAAGGGACCGATGGTAATGACTGGATGGAGATGGGTTGGATGCAAGCACAATTTCCAAGTGAACACTTGGCAGGGGTGACACTTCTTAATTTCTTCAACACAACATTTAAAGATAGATGACCAAAAATAATTGGCTCGCAAAATTTTTTGGGCTATCACAAGCCTGGATAGATGACCACCGCAAGCCCCACTATGAAAAGCGTTTAGAAATGACTTGACTTCTTCATGAGTTAAACAACGACACAAAATATTTTCTATTCCTCGACGATATAGAGTGTTGCCGGCAATAAGGTAATTCTTAGCTTGGTATCGTATACGTCGTCGGTCATCTCATGAGAGATGCTGAGGGAAATTCAAATTTTGAAGATAGAGAACAATGTCTCCATAACAGGGGTCAAACAACGAGACAAGGAAAATGTGTTCATCTGAAAAAGAATCAACATGAATAACATCCTCATCCAATTGTGGGAAGTCGGATATTAACTCTACAAAGACTAGTGATTTCTTGGATTTCGCAAAATCGAAATCAAGATCGAATTGTTGTAAAATGACAATCCATTTATGGTATTTTCCCCTATGATACATTTGGTAAGGACATATTGAAATGGATTGACATCGACAACCACAATAGTTTTGCAAAGAAATATATACTGGCGTAATCATTGGACTGTGTGAACGACAACCCAAGCTAGCTTTTCAATGTGAGAATATTTGAGCTTAGGACTGACTAAGTTTCGACTAAGATAGTAAATGATGTGCTCATGGAACTCATCATCCTCCTGAACAAATACCATACCAATTATCTCTTCAAACACAATGACATAAAGATGGAAATCTCTACTGTAGTCAGGAAACTTCAGTAGAGGTGTCAATACCAAGGCTTTCTTCAAAGCATCAAAGGATTCCTGGGATAGCTCATCCCTGATAAAAGTGGAGTCCTTCTTCAAGAGATGCAAGAAAACCTTAGTAATATTGGCATAGTTTACTATAAACCGGCATACAAAGTTAGCTTTCCCCTGTAAAATTTAAAGTTTTTGAATAGTGCGCGGGAGAGGAAATCGAAGTATTGCCTCAACCTTTAATGAATATACCATGATCCCAATCTTAGATACTAAAAATACTAGAAGACGTCCTGACCTAACACAAAATATGCATTTACTAGGGTTCAACCAGATGCGATAATGAAGACATATTTCAAAAACTAGCCAAAGGTGCTTAGGGTGATAAGCTTCAACTATATTCTTCAGATCATGGAATGCGAAGGTCATAACATGTTGGAAGGTTGATCCGACGTTTTTAAGGCCGAAAGGAATCTTTCGGTATGAGAAAGTACCCCAAGGAAAAATAAATGCCATCTTATGTTGATCCTCAGGTTTAATTTGAATTTGGTTATACCCTGAAAATCCATCCATGAAAGAAAAAATTTTGCTTCCCGCACACTCATCGAGGATCTAATCGATGAATGGTTTCGGGAATTAGTCCTTATAATAGGCTTTGTTCAGGTCGCAAAAATCTATTTCACAGGAACGGGATTGGATACCCATTCAGTCAAGGGAACTGTGTAGATGAAGCCAATATTTAAGCAGTTTCTCTACCTCTTCCTTAATAGCAGGAGCCTTCTGGGGATTGACATTTATAAGATGTTGTCGAAAATTCTTAGCATCTGGGTAAGTTTTAATCTCATGTTCGACAATTCGAGGGTCGATTCTTGGCATCTCTTCATATGACCAATGAATACATCTCAGAATTCCTTGAAAAGTTAGGTGTAGATCATGATTTCTTCTGGTGAACAATCTGCACCGATGTGTACATTTTCAATCTTGCCAGGGGTATGAGAGATATCAATCGTGATGGTAGGGGAGATACTCCATATTTTCTTCAGTATAAATGTCGTGTGTATCAAGTGGAACTACGACGTGACCGACTATCTCACTCAGAGTAGATCTAAAGTCATCTTGTTCAATTCTAGAAAGATCTGGGAGAAAATAAGATCGATGATGCATATCATCCCAAGGTTTGTCAGAACCATTCATGGCCTCGATGATAGATTTATCCGAGGTAAAAGTATCATCAGGGAAATCATGTGAATAAGATGATGAAGTGGACCACATGAGCTCAAGAACATGATCCTCCTCGTCCGTCTGCGGGTTAATAGGATCGAGATTGACAGAAGAGTCAAGAACAAATTGATACACTATCTCTACTACCGATAATGGAATGGCCATTCCATATTTTGACTGACCTTCACAATATGCAGTTAAGGAAGGTAGGTTCCAAGGATTGTTAAAATAGGAAGTGCAGAAAGGAACGAACCTCTTTGACGAAACGGGCCTACTGGACATGGCGTAAATATGGTGAAATGGTGCCATGAAGTCGAAGGTACCCATGAGGGATGAATACATTATGACACCGATATTCTCAGTTGTGGGCTGAGAATTGTCGACCATGGGGATCGATGATCCAACAGATGCACTGGGGCTAGCATACACAAAGGAAAAATGATCAATTGTCACGATCTTCCCATTGTGAGGAAAACAAAGAGTACGAAATACAGACGATACGATGGCAATCATAGCATAAGTCCAATTGTGTCCTAGTAACAAGTTATAATCGAGGGGTGCATCAACCACCTCGACATCCACCTCTAATGTCTTCCCACATAAATGGACTGAAAAGGCAGGAAGAATACCATGAGGGAGGAAGGGATGATAGTCAAAAGCAGTCAACATGGTTGGAGACTAAGAGAGATTCGAAGAGTCGAGTGCTTTCCAACAGACTAGGGACATCACACATGTTGTAGCGCCTTAATCCAAAACAGTACGCTTGATGGTATACTTCGAGTAACCCATGTGGATTTGGAATTCCACATGGTAAGATAAGTGAGGCTTCACATCTGTGATGCCAAAATTGATAACTTTTGAGCCACTCGGATCTAGAGCTCCTAACGTAGATAGTAAGGCATTCCTTTGTGAAGGACATGTATGGAGTACCTCCAGGGCCAACATTTCACAAAGGGTTTGACCCATGTCCTCAATAATAGAGTAATTATGGGTGTCTCTAGCATTAGGATTGTGGGTAGAGCGCTTGAGTACTCCTTTTGGAATATGAGGCGGTGGCTCTAGTTTTTCAATTTGTAGCGACATCTCCAAGGGAGGAGGAGACTCTAGACCAAGTATAGTTTTTGGAGAACTGTAATCGTAAGATCGAGTGGCTACATTAACCTCAGATTTGAGTATATTGATGCATAAACAGTCACCATCTTGTGTCAATGGGTTTTGACTCCCACTTGCCACATTTTTGGAATTTGAGGAGCTCTAAGCCATGTGTTGGATATGTGGAAAAGGATTCGTCAACACGACAGGCGGTAGAGATAAGAGCCTCACAACTTCAATAATTTTGGGGCATAAATGAGTAAGGTGATCATCTGTACAAATTTTACAGGGAAACTTTACCTTACGCCTTTCTTTCTTTCCCTCACCAGCATGATTATTTGTCTTCTCATTATTACCATTGTCTTTGGGTTTATTATTATTATTCCCACCCTTACGATTATTATTACATCCTTTCTTCTTATTCCCACCTGGTTGTTGGTTACCATTTAGGCCAGTCGACGATTGCACGGAAGGTACATCCATTGACCGAGTGGGATTAGAAGACACAAATGAGGCTGGCCCTCCTGCAAACTGGTTTAGAGACAACTCTTTCAAATGAATTATCACCGAGTCTATGGATTTCACATTGGCGGAGCCTACAATGCCATCGACATGAGGCCCAAGTTTTTGTCTAGGGTCATAGTTTGACCTTGGTGTATCAGGAAGAATCTTGTATAACATCCCAGAATGAGCATATATAAGATCTAACTGTTGAGCTTTGAAAATCACTTCTTCCTTAGATGTAAACCCGGATGTAGAAACATCCTTAGAAATATAAGGTTGTAGAGACTTAAGGAACCACTCTAACAATAATTCTAGGGGTATGCAGGTCTTGATCAACCTCTTCTGTCTACGCCACTCCTGGATGTGATCTGAGATATGAGTGGCTTTGTCCTGGCTTAAGGTCGACAAGATTTCTAGGCCAACATCGTAATGAACTGACAATTGGAAGTGGTTAAGGAAGACTAAAACCATCTGACTAAAGGCCCTATATGCCCCCCTAGGTAGATCGATATACCATTTCACAACAACCCCTATGAGGGTGTACTGAAACAATCTTAACCGAATGGAATCATCATTAAGGAAATTCGAAGAGCACCATAGGTGAAAGGTGGTAATGTGATCACCAAGATCCTTTCCATTCTTGCCTTTGAATTTTGGAATATTTGAAGGAAGCTTGGTGGGAACAGAGGGGCATGTAGGATCATGAAACACAGGGTCGTTCATCAAATTATATAAGTCTGGCAGATTGAGCATGGCCAGAAAAGGGAGACGGGGTTGTGACATTTGGCCCCAAGCTCCTTGGAAAGATTGTGGTTGGAGAATTGCAACCCATCTAGGGTTCTAGTAAGCACAATAGCCTTGTCTGGGATTGTAATACCCTCCTTCAGGTGGATTCATAAGGGGTTCATTGGGCATCAGTCTAATAGGAATGTTCTGATGAGGGTTATAAAAACTACCCCCAGCCGGAGTGGACCCGGGTTAGGGGTTTCCCAAGGTGTGAAACTGACATCCTCAGGGTGTGAATCTAGAGGATACAGGTGGATTATTCATTCCAAATGTGTTTTTTGGAATCAAAACTGAGGAGGTGAGTGTGAAGGATGAAACTCGAGCAGAATCTTATCCACCAAGTTGGTTACTCCATCTAGAAGCAACATGATTAGACCCAGGATTAAAAGGAGGAAGGCCTCCCATGGTAAGAGTCATTTGAGGAACATGAGTGACACCAAACGAGAATGGAGTATAAGGAGGAGCTATGCCCCCAATTTCAATGCTAGCATTAGGGCCAATGACCTAGATGGATTTTGAAAACTGCGATGTAAAATTCAACATACCATAGGAAAAAGGACTAGAGGCCATCGGGATGGACTGAACATTATAACCCAGTGAATGACCAAGAGACCCAAAATTGTTCATGGCTATAGGTTGAGTATTCACTATAGGATGGGTAATGGTGATAATAGGTGCCTCTGACACTACAACCATTGTGGTTGAAGAATTCGAAGGGGTACCATTAACTATAGTAGGTGTGGGAGTCGAAGGGATCCCAGTATCTTGATGACTCAGTTCAATACTCATCCTTGTAGAATCACAAATATGATAAGTGGAGGTGTGTGTACCACATTTACTAACTCTATGCCTTTTAGAAGGAAAATACTCAAAATGCGGTGGTAACTGTAACAAGTGGTGAGACCTGGGGGGAAGTTGGTTTGGCTCCACGACGACTCAAGATTCAAGATATAAAAAACAAATCCTAAGGCCAACTAGTAATCAAAGAGCATACCAAAAATAATCAAACAACCAATATGAACACAAAGAGGATAAAGTGGTTGAAAGGGACCTCCTTCTCTAAAGTAGGTATGCCTCACCCAAGAGGGGCCTGAGAATCCATTGCTAAAGATTGGAGGAAACACAATCAGTTATAAGGGCCCTTGTGGGATTAACAACCAGTCAGTCAGATCCCCTGAGAGAGGTAATCCTCCATAATTTTTTTGTGCTTTCCGACCCTTATCTGATCTAGGGTACCTACAGAATAACCCCTACAAGTAACCTATGTGGTACCTATTATCGCATGGTTTGTAGCTAGGAAGAAAGGCTATAAAGTAGAAAGCCAAACTGGGGTAACAAGAACCTATCCCACCCAATGTCACCACGATGGGATGGTTCTTTCTCTTTAGGGAGGTGAGGCCCAGGGGAGACGTCCTTGATGTCCTGGGGCTTTGAAGAGGCTAAAGGATAATCAGACAATGACAAGTTTCCCCTTTCACAGATCACCACCAAAATAGATAGTCCGGATTTATAGCCACTAAAGATAACTGGAAGCAATAACCAAGTAGAATCCCTGCTCGAGAACAAAGAAACAATAAACTAATATATGCAGGCTTTGGTTAGTACTTCATATCAATCAAGAACTATCTGATGAACTTATAAGCAATTTGAATATGAATATTGGCGAAGTCAATGTTTATCAATAGCAATAAAAAATCATATCACTTCATCAATAATTATTAAAATGATGTGGCATTCAATGTAATAAACCAACACTTCAATTAACTTATGCCTAAATCACCATTCAATTGCTCAAAAGACAAAACATTGCTGCAATAAAGATATAATAACCAATGATGACGTCAACAACTAGGGTTAGTAGGGTTAGCTAGAGCTAGGGTTAGTGTAGTTAGGGTTTAATATTTCAAAGGGTTTGAGAGTTGTTTAACCAATTTCACTTCAACCTTGGAGGACTTCTAGATCAGTGCCTTAGGGTTTAATGGAGTCATAAGTGAAGGACACACTATTTGAAGGAGGCAAGATTTCAAGGACTAGAGGGAAAAGTTTTGAGGTGCTTCTAAAGCAGGGCCTCAAAATCGGAACCCTAGGGGAGAGAGGCTCACTCTGGTGTTGATAAAGCAAGGCCTCATGCTCTCTCCTCCTTCTTGGAAAATGGCTAGCTCAATAATAACAAAATATAACCAAAACAAGAGGGTTTGAAGAGGGAGGTGATGCTACAGCAAGGCCTTTCAACAAACCCTAGAAGGAGTATGACCCTAGTGTAGTAAACCTAGGCAAGGGATGTCTCACTCTTCTTGGCTTCAAAAAATAGTATGGCTAGCAATAAGTGAAGAGAAGAAGAGGGTGTAGCTACAACTAGGCTCTCTTTTCTCTATCAATGGCTAAAAATCTCTCTATTAGGGGACATGAGACAAAGACCTACTTGTGTGCTTGTCACCTAGGGTTTTTTGTTCAACAATAATCATAAATACATGAAAGAAATTAAACTACAACCATTCATTCAAGAATTTTTGCAGAAAAATACTTACAATTCACCAAGAAATAAATGTACAGACCCTAGTTGTAACACCATCCTTCAAGAGAGAAACCAAAATATGCCAAAATAGTCTTCCTTCAACAAGTGCGCATCACCAAATTATCCAATAACCCAAGATAGGGCGCCAATTTCAGACCTCCACTAATGAGTGAGTAAGTTGTGATGAAAAAATGAGAGTGAAAATCTCTCATTTATACAAAACCTTGACCTAATTTTACATTTTAGGTCAGGTAAAAGGCCGACAAGGCCAAATTATCAAAATCATATTGTTTTACATTAAATTATCAAATAAAAACCCTAAATAAGCAGAAAAGAGAGTAAAATCCCCTCTAAGGGAGGCTCTATCCCTTTCTAGGGAAATTGAAACATCTTGGAGCAAAACATTAGCCCTCCAGGGGCTTCTCCAACATACCACACATGCCACTGCTGCCCAGTCTGGCTCCAAAGATGTCCAATAGGCTGGATGACATCATGTTCATCAAAGATGATGTCCCAGGCCTTCCAAGGCCAATGTCTCAGTGAAAATGGCTCACACACTAGGCTAAGCTATGTCGGGGTGCCTCTGGTGGAATGCCCTCTTCTTCTCTGGTGCAAAGACTCTGATCAACCTCTGTCCTATCTCTACCCCCTGATGGGGTCTCAACATTCATTTGGTGGGCTCTTCATCCCCATGGAGGTCCAAACTGATCATCTCCCCATGTGTACCGGTCCAAATGGTACCTGTCCGTCGGGTATGGTCCTGTATATCAAAGGCTATGCCCTCCATGGGCTCATCAGTCATAGGGGTCATGGCAATGTCAATCACATTTCATCATTAATATTATTAAACACATGCATAAAATCCCTAATACATCAATCAATAGCTGAAAGACATTACACAAGCCTGCAATGCACGTCTGGGGAAAGGACACGGCTTCTTATTGGGCTAGTGTCCACAGAAAAAGACAAGTTCCCAGAAAAATCTCTTCCAAGCCATGTAAGTGGGTGGTGTGGTCAGGGGATGTCCAAGCATGTGGGTGCAATGATGGCCAAGGGTGAAAAAATGTTACCTGTGGGTGCCTTTGTAGAAGGAAAGTTGTCCCTATCATGGATGCATTTTTTCCAAACCCATTCTTCCCTTTATTCCTTTTCTTATTTTATTTGATTCTTTTGTTCAAAAGCTAATCAAGGGACACTACCTTAGCATGGTGACTAGAGCTGACAACGTTACCCACAAGTACTTTTGCAGAGATGAGAAGGTGGGCTCGTGATGAGACCCCCTTTCCCTTGGCCATGCAACCAAGAGTCACTGCCCTGGCGTGGTAACCAGCTGGTGGCAATGTCATACTTCTAGGTACCCATGGACCTAATAGGTTGGCTCGTGATGAGACCCCCTATCCTCTGATTAGGTCTTGTTTTATTATTTTTTCGAGTCCCTCTTGTTTCTTGCTGAGAAGCTTTTTATTTCTTTCTCTGGGATCCCTAGGCGAAGCATCTCGAGATTCATTTTTTAGGCTTTTATCTTTTACCAGCTTGCTTTTACCTTCTGGGCCTTTAGCCCCTTCTTCCCACGAGGTAAGGTGTAGTCCTAAAATAGTTCAACCCAATTCTTGGACAAGGGGAATGTGATAGGTGAGAGGGAAACAAGATGTAAGAGTGGTGCTATGATGGGTGCAGACAATGGCTTTTCAGAAATCCCCCGAGTGGCAAACCAAAACCTAAAGACATAGGCTTGCTAGGGCACCCTGTCAATCCCCCCAAACATGGTCAAGTGAGAAAATGTAAGATCCAAGTAGTTGTTAGAGATAAGAGGAATCAGATGCATATATTTAAAGGTTTCAATGATCAAAAGTGACACATACCATGATACCTGGACCAATTACCTCATGGAGTAAGAACCTCTTCTGATACAGGACCAATCCGATGGTGATGGATGCTGCTGCTGTTGTCAAGAAAAAAATGATGGGAGAAAAAGATGGGCCCTCCAGGGCCATGCTCAAGTCAATCCTCCTCTCTGTACTCCATGTCTAAGACCTGTGGGCCTTGAGACATGATCTCCTAGTTATCCCTAAAAAGTGGGGATAATAGTACTTAAGTCAAGCAACTAAGCAACCATGATATAATCGATGGAAATGCGAACAATCGTAAGTTAGGTCCATCGTATGGGCAGGGTATCAAAGACACAAACCTTGAAAGAAACGCCTCTCACGGAGGTAAGGGCACCAACAAGATCTCCATATATGAACAGATCCCCAGAAATATATCTGACACTAAGAAGGTATCAAGGGGACATCCCTTCAACCAACCTCACGTGACCTCGTGCTTAACTCTGATGTAAGCAGAACCTCCTGATATTACCGATTATGCAATGGATTTCTCCACTCCCTTAGTCAGACACATATGTTGATTTAATAGACTTGGAGAAGTTTACTCACAAAATCCTATTCCAAGGCTCTAAATCCTAAGCTAGTTTGTGCACCCTAGAAAATAAAATTGTTACTAATCAATTTTAAATTATAGCATTAATTTTAATGGCCTTGCTTACTCAAAAGGTGCGGTCGTGAAACTAGTGATGTTATGACTCAACAAGTAAAATAAATGAATATGAATAGAATGCAAAGTTCTAACTTCAATTTCCAATAAATGATACGCTTTTCAAAAATACAATTTTTAATTCAATTCTACAATTCTAAATAAAATGCAATCTTTCTTTACATTCACTAAGATAAGTTAAAAAGATTTAAGAGATCGAAATGCCAATTAATGTAAAATGCCTAATATTTTTGTATTTTCAATATAAGAGAATGAAAATGAAAGGACTGAACAACAACTTGATATAAAGACTCTACTGTGTATAGACAAAGATAACCCAAGTAGGATATCAAGGAGCAAAACACCAAGCCCAAGGTGCATGGACAATCAAAATGAAAAGAGGATGAGAAAGGAACCGCCCAAAAATTCAACCAAATATAGGTTTCCTGTCATTCCACATACACTTAATAGTCACCATAGAGACCCAAGAAGACTCATCAATCATCAAAACCTACCCAGCAACCACCAAAACGAACAATTAAAGAACAAAGTTTGATGTACACGCTTTTCAAGGGAAAAGGGCGTATGTACACAATTGCAGAAGTACAACACATGTATGTACGCGACTGTCAAGAAAAAACCCACGTATATGTGTCAAAAAATAGTTAGGATAAGGAGAAGGCTAAGAAACTCAAACTCAGAGTGAACAAAGGTTGTCAAGAAATTATACGACAATAAACTCAATATGAACGAGAGAAATCTAAAGAGAAAAACATTTCAAACCTCCAAAAAATAATATTCTATCCCCAGTATGGTCACCAATTATGTTATGAGGAAAATCTCTCTATGGCTAGGGGAAAACCAAAACAGAAGGAAATGACTGTAGAAATCAACTATAATATCAAGTATGCTATATAAAAAAATATGCTAGCAAGAAAAGATAAATGGCCTACCTCATCCAGACGTTCGATGAAGTCCACCATTGAGCACTTGACCCAAAGAAATATACCTACAACTAGTCCTCAACAACCAACCAACGCAAGAATATGGTGATAATATATAATGTTAGCACATTTGATAGCGTAATCCATCAACATTCATAACAAATACACCCATGGAATAACAAATATTTGCGATATATTAATTGGATGAGAAAATAGTATTTCTATTAATATATAATCAACAGAAGTGAATGAGTTACAAACTTCCCTGTCGGCACGGTTCGAAACCGAGAAACTAAGTTCCTTCCAGCTGGGCCTCCACCACTTCAATCCTCCACCAAAGGAAAGCTCATATAAGAGAGACAATGAACTTCTCAATCAATAAGGGAAGAGCTTGGGGGATGAACAATGTGTTCAGACTTAAAGGACAAAGGGATGCAGACTCAATGTGAAGTGAATAATTTCTCTAGAGTAACTTTGCTCTCAAAGTTGAATTCTTTCTCATCTTTTCCATATCTCGTATTTGGCCCATTTATAGCCTTCAAGTGGAATTGAAGGGTTGATTCAGAATGTTTAAGGTATATGGAAGGCCATTGATCATTGATCTCATGATGTGACATGGAAACCTGACATCATTTTTTAATTTTGGGCACATTTACCGATGTACACGGGATGTAGTGGTGCAACCTGCGTATACACATGTTGTAATATAGGCATGGCGCTTATATGTGGAAAATCATGTTTTTAGCTCTGGGATTTGCAAAAATGGACTTCAAGTTTGCATAGGGAAATGGAAAAAGGCCCTTTATGCAAGAATGCATAGGGTGAGGCAAATCTTTCAATAACATAATATCCTTACCATGTGTCATCAAACAACTAACACCCACATCATATATCATATACATGAGTGACACTAATTAAAAATCATTGTAAGATCAACCTAAAAGGCCTCCTCCTCATGGATTGGTTTTTGAAATCACTCATTCCTAATATTTCCAAATACTAGACACCACCATGCCCCAACCGGAAGCCCAACAATTTGACCTTATTTGCACATAATCATGGTACACATATATTGTTATCCTTCACACCCCTTAGCACCCTTCACATGAACCAGCTTCAATTCTAGGGTTATCTTATGCCCTTTATGGTATTATCGGGTTAGTCAATTCCACCACGACCCACCAATATAGAAACATGTTTATGTCCTATGAAACTATCCTTTACGACAACCATTATGGTGGACCTAACCCCCCATATGGAAATGTCAATACCTCTTATGGTGGACATGGTATATCTCATGGTGTCTATAACTCTTAAATTTTCCCCTCCCCTTTCTATGGGCCCAATACTTCTTACAATGACCGTTCACCTTAGAATCCATATTTTCCATTTCTAGGTCCCCCATAAGGATAGTGTACCACATGCCCCCCCTTTCCTTTCTCCAATATAAACTTGGTTAATCCTTCATCCCAACTTGTTTATAACTTTTCACAATAAAATTCACCAAGAAAAATCAACAATATTAAGGAGAATAATGACAATAATCATCAACACTAAGGGTTTCAACAACAGGGTAGTTCCAACTAGTTATGGACCAACCGCCCCTATGTTATCTGTAGTGCATATGGAAACTATGAACTACCTAATATTCAATGCATCATAGGCTTACAAGACAACTAGAATAATAATCCTCCACACATAAATGTTCACTACCCATAGGATCCCTAAACCTCCACTACTCATGATCTTTCCAAACACCTCCCCCAAAGAAACAATTGTAACCAACAATCAATTTTACCATGCATCCTCTTCTTCTTCTTCCAACTCATTGCAAGCTATATATCCTTCTTCCTTCTTCCTTCTTCCCAACACATATACATGAACTCAAGAAATGCACACTTGCTCTTATGGAATGCTTAACCTTGGATCTACCAATAAGGATGACATTCAAACATCTTGATCTAGTGGCCCCTTCAATATCCTTCAATCCACTATTGACTTCATGCTTTTTGTGCCCAAGTTTCCCCTACATAGTACCACTCACAACCCACACATAAGGTTTTCCCATAGCTACAATATTGTCGATGATTTGGATTAATTTCATTCCACCATGCGAACATTATAGGTCCTTAAAACCTACCATTCCCAATGAAAGGCCTTGTTTTCCACCCTAGGAGTCATCAATTCTTCAAATTATTAGTTGATGGCATTTGATTTAGATAAATCAACAACATAAGCTTCCCCCTTTTGTCACATTATAGATCCTAGATATGGTAAAAAAACCTTATTATTCATCATCATATTATGAATGGAGGTGCTTCTACCTACACCATATTTTCCCTAATATGGAAGAAGATTGAATCCCCAAAGTTGACCTTATCCACCATCACCCTCTATGCCTATGATAAGTTCCCTTCTTAAATAAAGGGATTAAATCACAGGAAAAACTATCTTAATCTCCATAAAAATTGTAGACATCCCACTTGATTACAAAGTCTTACTAGGGGGCATTATATATATTTCATGAAGGTGGTTTCCTCATCGATTCTCCACACCATGCAATCCCCCCACAACAAGAAATTCATCACCCTTGATCAACTTTCATATTACAAACCCACCCTACTTTTAATCTCACCAATGTTTTCCACATCATTGAGGTTACTAACACCCTCCCATCCTTTATGGAGACAATCCCTACCACCTTCAAGGACTCTTCTTTACTTGGGGATTATCATGGTTTTCCCAATAAAGTTGGCTATATGGGATCATCGCCTGTCTACACCATCTCCTTTATTGTCAAGGAAATATTGTTACCATCTACAATTCATTCCCCCAACCTTAAAGTCATCATTACTCCCTCAGAAGAACCTTATGTTTCCTCTACATCATCTTCACCATCATTGAGTGATGAAACATCATCCTCTGGCGATGATCCGAATTTTAAGGGGGTATATGGTTTAAATTCAGATGCAAAAGTCATAAATCTATAAAGATAATAGATTTCCCATATGTATCAAGGAGATGCCCACCTCCTCATTAATTAATTGGGTTTTCCATATGGGTCAAATAGAGTCCCACCTCTCGATTATTGTATTGGGTTTTATTTTCCACTAATTAGTTAGCTGGGTAGTTAGATCTATTATTATAATAATAGAGACTGATTTAATGAACTCTTTCCATTATTGTATCAGGTTTTATTTTCCACTACTTAGTTAGTTGGGTAGTTAGATCTATTATACTAATAACAGAGACTCATTTAATGAGATATTTTTTACTTTGTCCAATGGACCATTTTTTAATGCTATATAAAGGCCTAGCAAGCCTTCTCATAATATCAAGTTACTCATTTTGAATTCTCTCATATTTTATATTGTTCATTGTGAGATTAATTATCTCTGAGTGATTTACTAGTAATTAGTTTTAGAGGTGAGGCTCATCTTTGAGCCTCACCTCCCAAGTACTTCATTTACATGATTTTTTTTATGCTTCTTTTCATGCAAAATTGGCATGTCTAATCTCCTCCTCTCTTGGCATTCAAGCCATCAAGATCTCAGCCCCCAAGATCCGGATCAGGCGAGTTACCTCTTTTAAAGACTGTCCATATGAAAAATCCTATACAAAAGTTCCCTTTCTCTTTCCACCACTTGTAGTCATTTGGACCCCCAACATGGCCACC
>JZKD02S2348534.1:1143648-1160147 GCA_000966675.3 Picea glauca | reverse complement strand
AGTGGATGGTACCATTGAGAAAGAACATAAAGGTATCTGTAGGCTCAACTCACTTTCTTCTTTTGTAGTTATTGTGATGTTTCCATGACTAACCGCTAATTAGACCTCCTTGTTACTCTTTAATAAAGACACTTTACTCACTTACTTAGGTTTCTTGGAAAAAATTGTACGAGAGACCTCCAGGCTTGATAGTTACAGTATCACTTCCTTATATAGTGGTGAAGAGTTTAAAGAGAAATTGATTTAAAATGCCTTAAGAAAATGTTTTTTTTTGCAAAAATATGGCTAATTATAGTAAGTCAATATTCATTTGATGCTTAGAAGACAAAAAAATTCAAGTGTAACAATGTTTTGAAATATTTCCTTGAAATTGTCTACTCCTGGTGAAATAAATACTTACAGAAATCTCTAGGATTGCCTTATTAACAAAATTCAAAAACTATTTACATATATACAGTAGAAAATTCAGAAAACTTTTCAAGAACAAGGGGGGAATTCCCCATATACTAAAGCCATTTCCTTGTCTGTTGACATGACCTGTAGAAAATCCTCTTTGGAAATGGGCTTATGATAACATTTGAGTCGGTGTCCATTTACCACAAAGGAGACTTGTCCATCGTCAATTGTTTTAATTTTTACAACTCCATTTTCATATAGAATGTCTACCTCATAAGGGCCCAACCACTGAGTGGTGAGTTTTCCTTTGAAGGTTTTGTATCGGGAATCAAACAATAGAGTCAAATCACCAGGTTGGAAGTGTTTCTTCTTAATAAACTTGTCATGCCACTTGCTCCTCTGGTTTTGGACTAATATTGTCCGTTGGATGGCATCTTGATTGATTTCATCCAACTCCTTCAGTTGTAGGGCTCATTGATTCCGAGCCTCATCTAATTTTAATCCCAATTCTATGGAAATACGGAAGGTCCTTACTTGGAATTCTATTGGTAGAAGTACTTGTTTCCCATACACTAGCTCATAAGGGGTATGCCCAGTGGTATTTCTCCAAGTCGTCCGGTATGCCCACAAAGACTCTCAGAGACTATCAACCCAATATTGGTGATGTAATTGAACAATCTTGGTCAATATGGATTCTATAACTTTGTTTGTGGATTCTACCTGATCATTGTCTTGCGGGTGGTATGGAGAATATTTACAGTGTTTAATCTCATATTTCTATGTTAGCTCTCTCATCATCTTGGAAGTGAATTGAGTGCCTTGGTCTATAAAAATTTCACGAGGGACACCGAAGAGGGTAAAGATGTCTTCATAGATGAATTCGACAACAGACTTCTATGTAGCCCTGAATAGGGATTTTTCCTCTACCCACTTGGTGACATAGTCCGTACAAACCAAAATATAGTTCTTCTTACAGGACATGGGTGAAATTGGTCCTACAAAGTCAAGGGCCCATTTTTTGAAGGGTTCCATCATAACTTGGGCACGCAAAGGAATTTCATCAGCTGACATAGTTCTTCCTATCCTTTGCCAATTATCAAAACTTCTCACATACTTGGCAACATCTTTGAAAATTCTAGGTCAATAGTAACTCAAATGTAACACCTTATATGTTGTACATTTGTCATAAAAATGACCACCACATGGTCCATCATGACAAATTCGTAGTATTTCAGGTACCTCATCTTCTCGAACACATCTACAAATAATCAAATCAGGACCTGTGCGAAAAAAACCATGACCAACCCAAGAGTAATTAGCACTCTATGTAATAATTTTCAGCTTTTCATGAGGTGACAAATGAGACAGTAACTTCCTAGTAGCCAGATAGTTTTCCATATCTGCAAACCATGGGGTATTGACAAAAAGGGAAAAGAGGTGCTCATCTGGGAAACTATCATCTACAGGGATATCATCATCCTCATTTTTTATTCGAGAAAGAAAATTAGCTACTACATTATCCTTTCCAGGTTGGTCAAGCACAATGATATTAAATTCTTGTAATAACATGAACTACCTAGTCACTCGACCATTAGTTATGGGTCTGTTCATGAGAAATATAATGGAGGAATTATCTGTATGTACAAATACTTATAAACCTGTAATTTAATGATGAAAATTGTTGATAGAATGAACAAATGCCAAGACTTCCTTCTCAGTAACTGTGCAGTTTAACTCAGCAAGGGACACGTTCTTTCTCACAAAAAAAATAGCATAGGATTGTTGGTCCTGTTTCTACCCTAATACCCCTCATATTGCGGTGTCAGAGGCATCAATGGATATATGAAATGGGAGAGTCCAATTGGGCCCTCTAAGGATTAGTGCCACCAACAAATTAGCTTTCAGGGTTTCAAAGGAAGTTTGAGATTGCTCAGTCCAAAAAAAATCAACATCTTTTATTAGCAATCCAAACATATGTGCAACAATCTTTGTAAAATTTTCAATAAATCGCTAGTAGTATTCGGCATGTCCAAGAAAGATTCTCACCTCTTTCTGAGTCTCTGGGGGTGGAAGTCTGACGATGACCTCAATCTTTGTAGGATCAACTTTTATCCCTTCAGATGAAACATGATGTCCTGGAACCACTCCTTCAGTTAACAACATTTTACATTTTTCATGACTTAGAGATAGGTTCATTTCTTGGAATCTGATGAGGACTTTTTCTAAGTTGTCTAAGGCTTCCTGGTAAGTGTTCCCATAAACTGTGAATTCATCCATGTAGACCTCCACACAATCATGAATAAGATCAGAAAATATCCCTAATACTGCTCGTTGAAATGTGGCAGGAGCATTACACAATCCAAATGGTAAGACCCTATAGTCATAGGTTCCCCAAGGAAAAGTAAAGGTAGTCTTGTCCTGGTCCTCAGGTGCTATAAGAATCTGATTGTACCCATTGTACCCATCTAAAAAGGAAAAATACTTCTTTCCATACAAGCTATCTAGAACTTGGTTAATGAAAGGGAGAGGAAAGCAATCTTTCAGAGTGGCTTTGTTGAGTTCCCAAAATCAACTCAAATTCTCCATTTCCTGGTCACTTTCTTTGGAACCACTACAAGTGAGGATACCCACTTACTGTCAGATATGGGATAGATAAATCCTACATTTAATAACTTTTGGACCTCCTCCTTTACTATATCTTTAAGTGCAGGGTTCATCCTTCTCTGGGGTTTCCTAACAGGTGTTACTTCCCCCTGGGTATATATGTGATGGATGCATGTGTTAGGGTGTATACCCTTCATGTCAGTGTATTCCCAGGAAAATTCTCATGATTGTTCTTTAAGGATATCTACTAACTGTTTCTGTTGGTCTGCATCTAGCCCAGAGTTTATATGTAAACATTTCCTTGGACTAATCTCATAAGGCATATTATAAGACATGGCAGACTCATCTATCTCGAAGATAAAATATGTCGAAGATGAAATGGATGGGTCCAATTGTTCCTGAAATTCTTCCCCAAACATGTACTCAAATTGGGAAAAAGACTGTGGAAAATCCACACTTGTGATAGCAGAAATAAACTGGTTTAGCACATTTTCCGTGGTGTGCTCTTGAAGTGCCCATGCATGGTCACTTGGAAATACAGGTTCTTCCCAGTCCATATTCTCCTATGGACACTCAAGCCACCATATATTTTCCATGATAGGTTGAGATAGAGGGTATATGGTGAGCTTCTGGATAGAAAGCCCATTTGAGATGGTCATTTCTCCCTCTCTACAGCCAATAAATGCATTGGTTGTGGCTAACCAAGATATTCCTAAAATGATGGGATGGCCTTTGGTAGGGTCCTTTGAGTGAATGACAAGAAAATATAATGGGTATTCCCATGAGGCTAAAGTAACCATGATATCATCTAAAATTCCTTCAGGTATAACCCTAGTCTTATCTGCTAATTCCAAAATGGTTGGGGTAGGCCGAAGAAGAGGTTGTAACTGTAATTGTTCCAAGGTAGTAGTGGTCATAACATTGATGGATGCCCCTAGGTCTATGAGAGTGTTTCATTGGAGACATCATTAATAGTTATGGTCACTGTGGGGTTCCATGGGTTCCCATATTTTGCTAGTTTTGGCTGCTCTAATATGTATTTGAAAAGTCCTCCTACCAAATGTTTTGTAGGAGGGTCCTTTTTCTTCCTACGTGGATTATTAATACACAATTCTTTGACTACCTTACTATATATTGGAATGTCTTTAATGGCTTGAAGTAGGGGAATCTTGACACAAATATTCTTCAATTCATTCGAGATGTCAAATTCCTGTCGGGTGGTAGGTTTCTCGATTACCAATCGATCTGGATAAGGAGGGACTTTTGTAATTTGTGAAGGTTCATTTTGGGGAAGCTTGGGTTCTTGGTTCTTCGGGATAATAACATATTCCCACCTAGTGTCATCCATGGGTTGTTTGGTGGTTTCTTCTTCTTCTTCTTCCTGGATGACTACTGAAGGTATCTGCCTATCCAAAAATTTTCCCGATATTAGTTGAATTTCCTGTAATGGAATAGGATTAATGACATACGTCAGGAAGGCCCGCATCTCAAAATTGTGAAGAGGTTGAGGGGGATTATTATTGGGATTTGGCACTAGTTGTGTCGGTAATAGTGTTGGTCTCAGGGAAATTTCATTTTGGTATTGTAACGGTTGTTGTTGTGGAATAGGAGGTAAAGGTGGTGGAACAAAACCTAGAAGAAGTTGCAGAGTGTTCAGTGGGAACTTAGGATAAGGATGGTTGGACATAGGGATATGTGGAGCTTGAGGGTTTCCTTGGTTATGTCCTCCTATGCATCCTTGAGGACAAGGATTTTGGTACTGAGAAGACCAGTTTTTCCAACTTGGTGAGTTCCACTGTTTTTGTTGTTGATAATAAGGTGGAACTTGAGATTGTAGATATGGGTATGTGGGTTGGATCCTAGGCTACCATGGCCTCCTAGGTGCGTAAGAAGACTCCCAAAGATCTCCACTCCTATAGATGGATAATAAACTGGGAAATGATGGAAATTTCTTAGTTGAATGGTCTTCTATACAGAAGCCACAAACTAAAATGTTATCTAATGGGAATTCGTTTGAGGAATGCTTCCTCCTACATCTTGGGCAATCTATGCTCATTGCTACATTTTCCTCCTCCTGTTTATTTTTAATTTTAAGGGTGTCCAACTGGGAACCTATTGTGCTTAAGATATCTGTATCGAATTTTTCTAAAAGTTTCCCTATCTCTGCTCTCGAGATACCACCTGAACTAATTGGTTTTAAGCTCCTTATACATTCTTTCCTATTTTGGCTCTACTCCTTGAGTAATTTTTACACATTTCACATATTTCGGCAAATAGTTTATGAGAGATGTCACCTGATGCCATCAAGTTAAGAATCTCTAGATATTATTCTGAAACTCCCTTAAGGAAAATATCCCTAATTGCATCCTTTGGGAGGTCATGGTATTTTGACTTCTGGGAGATATAACCAAATCGTTCCATATAATCTTCGAGGGTCTCATCTTCTAACTGTTGGATTTTAAATATGTCATTACGAGACTCCTTGGTCTTGCAGTAGTCTTGGTACTTTTTAAGAAATATATATTTCATGGCTTCCCAAGACCTAATACTGGATTCTCCCAACCCCATGAACCATCTTAGTGTAGAGTCTTTGAGGGCGGCCGGAAAGAGTTTTAGTTTCTGGGAATTTTGTACATAGTTGTAGCTCCTACACAATATGTTGAATTCAAATAGGAAGCTGTCTGGATATTCATTGTTTTTACCATAAAAGGTAGGAAATGTTGAGAGAGGAATATTCTTCATGTTGACATTTGGGGTGGTGTCCAAAATTGGAAACCCGAAGGTAGTTTCAGTTTGGTTTCTAGTTTCTTCTTCCTCCCTATGTCTTACATTGTTATCATCCTCCTGATCATCCATGTTGGTTTGATTTCCAAAAATAGAGTACCTAGGTGGTTTTATCTTTGAAGATAACAAGGTTTCTCTTTGATGGAAAGGTCTTCCTACTAATTGGATATTTGGGTCTCTACTCGAGCCGGTTGAGATTATTGGTGCCAAATTTTTTGTGTGAATTTGAGAGATAATTACGTTGGTTGAACTACCAAAAAAATCATTCACCTATTCAAGGTCTATGATATCCTCAAGGTTAGGATTTCCCGGTGGTGGTGTAAAAACAAAGGTTGTATTGTTTGTTTCTGCGGAAGGCTCGAGTGGTATTGCCTCCTGTCCCAATATGATTGATGCTTCAATTTCTTGTTCTATAGTGCTCCCTGTGTTAGTCTCTTCAGAGACTGCTTTAGCTCTTTGAGTTGAGCTAGCTCTTGTTTTTTGGTATCGGTCTGAGGAGCTTATGAGTGGAACGTTCCTTGCCCCGAAAAGATCGGTAGGAACCTTGGTTGAAAGGTATGATTTAGCTTTAATGTATCTCCCTTTCGGGTCTCTATGTCTATTCATGAAAGTAAACAAAAGAAAAAATAAAAAGCTACCATTGGGTTTCTAGGTTTATTAACAAAAGGAAAAAACTACCATTGGGTTTGGGGGAGCCTGCAATAGTAGATGCACAGGTTCTTACCTCTCGTCTTAAATTTCCCCCACCACCAATCTAATGCTAAGGTTTAAAAATGATATATTTCCTAACTATTTCTTACCTTGAGACAACTCCCCGACAACGACGCTAAAAATGATGGGTGTTCTATATGCACTAAAGACACACTAAAAATCTTCAATTAAATTGTCAACCTGGGGTAAGTGAACTTAGAGTTGTAGCAAAATAGATGCTAAGGTAGAAGGGCTGGTAGTAGTATAGTCTAACTAAGGAAGTGGCTATCTAAGGGCTAATCTACTCAAGCAAAACCATCTAATGAGAAAACCCTACTAAAGAAACTTAAACCAGGTAATCTAAGTACTTTTGGACCATGGATCGATGGATAGTTCTAGAAAACAAGTGAAAACCCTACTAAAGCAAACTAGTTCAACAATAATCAAAAGAAACTATTTAAGCATAACAATAAACAAATAGAAAAAGAAAATTACTTTAACTAGTCTACTTAAACTCAATGAACAACTATCCTGTGAAAGAAAGTAAATAAACAACTATACTATCAAAGCAAGAATAGACAAGTAATCAATTAACATATTAAAGAAAGTAAACAACTAACTAACCTAGGATAACTTCTACTGCAAGTAAACTAAGTAAGACTACTCAATAAGCAACTAACTAAGCTAAAAGACAAGTGAACTCTATTCTTAATTCAAACTTCAAAACTATTTCTAATTTACAAAAGGAAATCTACTAAATCGAAAGAAAAGAGTAACTAAGAGCTAACCTTTAATCTAGGATAAGAAAACTACTCTTTAATATACCAAAGAAAAATACTATCTATCCTACAACATCAAGGAAACTATCTCCTAAGCTATGAAAGCAAGAAACCTATCTTCTAATCTATGAAAGCAAGAAAACTATCTTTTAACCTATGAAAGCTCAAATATAGTGTTGATGATTGTGTAAATGTCTTCAGTGTCTTATAATATCACAGTGACACTTGACAACGAAATATAATTCAAGTGGTATAAGCTCAATATTGATTTCAATAGCAAAGTGAAAGGTGTGGATTAAGAAATCCAGTGAGAATTTATCCATTATGGAAACAATGTCAATTACCCTACATATTCATGTGATTATTACTCATACATTAACCATCAACAATATAACGAGATTATAATTGTACTCTATGCTATGTAAGCAAAAATCATAACTACATTCAATCATTAACTAAGAACTAAAATTGCAACCTAAATCTAGGAAAGAAATTGTATAAAGTAAAACTAAGATAAACCTCTTTCAACAATTCAAATTGGATCCTGTTGAGACATTGAAGTGATTTTTCAAGAAATGGAACGAGTCGAACTGCCAATGCAGCTAGGGCCCAAACCCTAGCCACCATCTCTCTGATTTTTGTTTGTAGGGGCGCTGTGCTTCATTTGTAGTTGCCGATCCCATCGCTCGCTCAGCTTTCGGGGCAATCCAACAATAGTCAGGGGTAGACAGAGATGCGGATCGGTGTTTCAGCGCGTGATGATTCAGCGTGGTCTTGAAGCAGCCGAGTTTCAGAGCGTCCCTCCTCCAAGCGGTTTGGAGAGATTGATCACAGGAAGCGGCCTAGACGTGGGATCGACACTCAGAGGGTCCCTACGACCGCCTACGGGTTTGCATGCGGGTGGGTACAATGGTCTTGGCTCATCACTGAGACTTTGTTTGCAGGAGGTCAGCTACGATGGCCCCAGATCAAAATGCCAAGAAGGGAAAAGACCCTTTGGAAGCATTCAAGGTGTTAGTTCGTTCGGCAGGCCCCAAATCCAAGCCTTCTCTCTCGTCCAAGTTTGTTAAGAATATGGAGGAGATCCCTTCTCTAGAGCTATCACCAGAGCAGCCTTGCTCTCTTGCTCTTATTCTAGCAGAAAAGTCCCTCATCGGAAATTTTACGGGGTTATGGCCGAGCCCCAAAGTGGTGGAGGCATGGACGAATGACCGATGGAAACCACTGATAAAGGGAAACATCTCTCTGTTCACAGTAGGTAGGGGTTTTTTTGTATTCAATTTCTTGAGCAAAGAGGACTGTGATCTAGTTTTCAGATCGGGGCCCTATTTCATGGGGTCGAGAGGACTGTTCTTAGCCCCCTGGACTATTGACTTCAATCCCGAAGCCGAGATCACCGTAACACCTGTATGGGTTAGGCTTCCCCACCTACCCTTGCATCTTTGGGGGACAGACTCTCTGGTGGACATTGGAAATAAGCTTGGGCGTTTCCTGGACAAAGTAGAGCCGAAAGGGGACCAGTTTACCTGCGCCCGCATTTGTGTTGAGTTTAACCTTGAGAAAGGTCTTCCGGAAGCCATTAAGCTCTCCTTGAGGGAATGGAGCCATATCCAAGAGATGGACTACGAACAGATTCCTTTCAAGTGCCTCCGGTGCCATGCTTACGACCACTTCGCAAGAAACTGCCCCAAAGCCGCTGAGGAACCCGGACCAGTCAAAGAAGACACTTTTCAGCCCGTAGCAAACCGACGAAGGAAGCCAAAGTGAAAGGAACCACTAGCCCAAGCCCCGAAGGCCACTCTTTCAACAGAGGCAACTCTAGAAAATAAAAATAGTTTTGATGCGCTAAAGGAAGATGAAGGCCCAGAATCAGAAGAAACAACAGCCAAGGAAGATCCTCCGGCAAACGAAAGCCTTCTGGAATCCTCCCCCCCCAAATCTGTAGCAGCGAGAAAGATTCGGGCTCTAGATCCAGAAGCTCAAGAAGGTTGGATTACAGCCCCCTCTAGCGGCTCTGGGGGAACTTCTGCAACTGAAGACAATTCAGTCCCGTCTCCGCCCCTTACCCGAGGGCGAAAGACCAACAAAGCACGCAGAGAAAAGGAGGCGGCCTCCAACATTTCTTTAGTGTCTCAGAAAAAGTTGGACCCCTACATAAAGGGGAAAACTTCAGCCCCCTTGGAATAATGCTTTTCTTCTGTCTTTTGTTATGCTCACAGTTTGTGAGAATTTACTCTTGTATGCACCTTTTGTCATACTCTCGAATTAGCTCAAGGAGCACAGGAGATTGGTCTCCCAAGACATTCAAAAGAAGGTTGGCAGCACTGTCAGAGGTCACCAACCTTCTTCGGATTTGTAACTTCCAGATTCTGGCTAGCCAGAATGCCGATTAATGCAACATAACCGTTTCTGTCAAAAAAAAAACAATTCAAATTGCAGAAAGGAAAATGCGTATAAACAGAAATTAAACATGATTATTAGCATATAAAAAGTAAACTAATGAAGAAATTAATTAACAACTAGTTAAGCAAAATCTAAATAACAATTAAATAGGCAATCTACAAACAAAAACTAAAGCTAACCCTATCCATCGACCGAAGCCTTGTGAAAGAAAACATAAATTAAAATTTGGTTCTACTCTGTTTCAAACTCAGTTTTAAACTTGATTTTAGAAGCATAAATAAAATACAATCTAATATTTAATCGCACATGGGGTTAGTGTATAAGTTTGCAAACTCGTTCCTATTAACTACAAAATCAATGCATATTGAAAAAAGCCTTCATACTAACTTGCAAAAGAGAACTAAACAATTAAACTATAAGAACAAATTATATAACAAAGAAAAATAATAATAATTCATGTACAGGAAATACAATAAAAGACATATAAGCTATGGAATTCATAAATAAACTCATAGAATAGTTACCAGACTGCTGGTGGGCCCCCGAGCAAGTCGTGGTTACTTATCAAATTCATACCATGAGCTCAGCAAAATGATTTCACCATTAAAACTTGAAAACCATAGTCTTATATAACTTTGGCAATTGAAAATGACAAAAACAGAGGAAAATCATGTTTGTCTCTAATATACTACTTCTTCTACTGCTTCTTAACTATTGTATGACCAACATGGTGGTATTTATAAGCTTTACAAACCAAGAGGTTGACCATTGGAGGTTCAAATCTCTTCTATAAACAACAAATTACATTAATGGTGGCCTAACTGCCAAAATGGAGTGAGCTAATAATCGCCCATCTTAACAACCCAAAACGAGTTGTCAAGAGTACAGTAGCTGGAGGGGGGAAACACGAGAAAACCCCATGTTCCCAATTCGCCCATCACTGGCCGCCAATACCATAATCGCCAAATATCCCACTATTTTTGTGCAGGACAGAGTGCCAGACCAGGTACCAGATTGAGTACTGGATGGAGTGCCAGACTGAGTGCCGGAAGCAGAAACATGATGCATTTTTGCCCTGTAACACCAAAAAACGTGAATTAGATCCTTGGAAACATAAAAACGTAATGAATTATACTCAATATCAACATAAAACACAAATTATACATACCTGGTGTGGATCATAGCGTTTTGGCATAAAAATTCTTCAAAAAGCTTCTCCAAAACATGAAAATCACATATGTACATTTGACAAAAGTATCTAATTACTGTCATAAAACTGATTATATCTCGGGTCCAACAACTACTAATTATTCTTTACTTACCTTGAAGGAGTTGGGGGTTTAGATATTTATTGATGATTTATCCTTGGGGATGTTTGCCACAATTGATAATCTCACTGACTTTGTACTTTCATATGTTCTTCATTATACTTTTTATATATAATGCTTTTTTTACCTTTTTGTGATGAGATTGTCAGTTTGTCTTGTCGGCCTTTACAGTAATTGGTTTTAATGTATTTGAATGTATTCTTAACTTTATTTTAATGGAAGGCTTGATGCCCCATCTTATACCTTGAATGAGTTTAATTTTAAGGACTTCTTGAATTCTTATGCTTTGGTCTGAAATGTCATCTCATGGCATTATTGAGAAGTATATGGTTGGATTCAATGGAGAACATATTAACATTTTTGCATTCTTTGGCTTGTGCATTGTAACTAAGGAATTCATTATTTTAACAAGACTTTCTTTCAACTCTTTTTCATTTGATGAGTAAAATGGAGATGGAAAGGAATCTAAATTCTATAACATACTACCAAGTATCTCCTTCCTTGTTTAATTCTTTTTATTATTGTTGTAGTTTTAGAAACAGGGTTGCCAAGTCACTTTCTTACTGGATTCTTTTGTTGTTTCAAGTCTTCAAGAAGATCATTCCTAAGTAGAAAATCATCTGTACTTGGTCACAAAACACAGAGGGAACTCAAGAGAAGGGCTTCCAATTAATAAAAAAATATGGAAAACTCAAGCATGCCTTGGGAAACCCCATATTTCTCTAACTAATCAGTTAACCTTGAAATTCATGTGGGAATTTTTTGATCTTGTTTCTATTGGCTAGGATTCTCTCTAATAATATGTTGGTCATTATTGAATATAGTGTTCAGAATTGAGTCTCATTGTTCCCAAATCCCATCTATATTTGCGTTTATCCTTGTACAACATAGGCTTGAATCTTATTGTATTTTATTATTTTTCTAGAATCCTCATCCATATGGAACCTATATCCATATCAGGCAACTTGAACCATCAAACCCTCCTTATCGAGATTACATTTTTTTCCTATCAAGATGATAAGAATACATTTCTTTGTGCTATTTCCAATGCCCAAAATCCCCTCGAGTTCCCCTCTATTTTCTGTGAATTAATTTATCCTCGGGACCTTAAATTTATTAAGAAACCTTCCCTTTTTCACATCGACAACCCATATAATTCACTTGGCTCAATTGATGGTTTAGATTATTTTCATTCACATCTAGCCTAGTCGTGGAAACATTCTTAATTTTTTGAATATCTCTATTTTCTCACTCCTTGGAATTTTCCTCAAATCAATAGTTAAGATGGATTATTGTGTTTAATCAATGATTGTGAGTAAATCACCTGCATCCATGGTTTCCTTATCTCTACATTTCTTAATACCCAAGATTTTGTATGTTTCCACGTCACCACCATCCAAACTCCTAGCTACCTTTTCCAGCTCCCCACATACCTCATCGGGTTCTTCCCCATTAGGAAAGGTTTACCATTTGCTCACAGTTGTCCCTAAGATCCAATTCATGCAAGGCTATTAGAGCCACCTTCTTAGACTCTCCTCATTAGATGGACAATCTAGTTTGCTCATCCTAGTTCTCGAAACCCAAAACTCAATGAGCCAATCAAACTTATCTTAGTAGATGATATTTATTAGGGTGTTTAGTTTGGAATACCTTTCCCACAACCCTTTCCTGCGATCCAATCAAACGATCTCCATCAAGTCTTTGGGATATCATATTACTTCACTTGCCCAGGGTTTCTTATTCTTCCTAACCATCGGATTTTGAAGCTAACCGAACTTCATCCATTAGAGTTTCCCTTTGTGATTTCCCCTTGATCGGATTGGCGTATCCTGCATTCTGGGATATTGTCAAGATCCATTTCATCCTATGGATCACCCTTCATGGCATTGATGCATCATTTGACGTGTCATCCCTTTACCCAATGGATGCTCACAATTTGTCTTATCCTGATTAGGACAACCTTGATATTGGCGCGGAACCATGAACTAGGTGTGGAACCTTGACCAATAAAGGAACCTTGACCTATGCGGAACCAAGCCTAAATTTTCCCTAACCTTATCCAGAATTTATTTGTATAGTTTTATTTTTTTTATTTTAATTTTTAATTTTTGTTATTGTATTCCTTTATTTATTTATTTTTATTTTAAGTTTCCCATGGTTTTCAAAATCTACATATCGTTTTCCAAATCTACAAATGGTTTTAAACTTCCCATTTATTCTAGGAATTACATGGGGAAATTACTTTTTACATTTAGGGTTAACTTACATATCATACATTTTTTAAACATCCATAAGTTTACATTTTATTATTATTTTTAGTTCATTTTTATTTTTATTTTGGGTTTTTGTTTTGTTTTGTTTTTATTTATTTTCAAATTTATTCATTTTTCCTAATCCCAATGTCCCAAAGTATGCATTTTTTTTATTTATCTTTATGTCGAGGAAGTTTATTTTTTAATTTTATTATTCTACATCTTTTTAATTTTTTGTTTATTTAATTTTATTATTTTATTATCTTTTGGGACATGAGCATTGGAATTACCTAAGCAATAATTATCCCATTTGTCATCATTTTTACCTTATCTCTCACCTACCCACATGCCTTGTGGGAATTTTGTAACATCCCCCTCTTATGAGCACATGTTATCGACTTATTCTTTGAGGACCCTTCCGTGCCAGTGATCCGATTATAGTACATGGTTATTTGTTTCACTTATGGATTTTTATGATGATGTTGATGGTTGTGATTTAATGTTATTTGATATATATATGTATTGACAGATGCTATTGATGAGTTTTCCCTGAGTGTGCAGGACACTTGACAGATTTTGGATGTCGAGGGCATCAATAGACCTCCTTGGACTCCAGATTGAGTCGGGGAGTGGATTGTATTGGTTTGAGTATCTCATTGATAGATATGTGACATATGATTGAGTATAGTATGATTTTTTAAATGGATTAGTGAAAATGTTTTGTTAATGAATGCAGGTTGACAAATTCTTGCTAATCTCACTCACATAATGAGTAAAAGGGCCATGCACATAGACCATATATTGAGGGAGAGGTGTGGCAGCATCCCTGTCACAGCCTACTATCACTCCCATCGTGGATCGAATTGTAGGTTAACAATTACCTAGTTCGATAGGTCCACGATGTTGTGAGGGTAGACTGAGACAGTTACTCACGAAGATTCTAAGGGATGCACAATAAGGTAGAGTCCTTATTCCTTAGAAGCCCTTAGTCTCTCACAAGGTCTCCCAAATAGAGTGTTGAATTCAAGGGTTGGAAAACTACCAAAACTAGTCAAAGGTGAGTGACACCCTTGGAGAATGGAGTGCATCTTGAAGGGCACATCATGTAAATAAAACTTGAGTCAACAAATCTAGGTGGCCTAAAAAACCTTAAAGAATAATTGTAAACCTTGAAAATATTTAGACCTTGTCACATATGAATAATTAATGAGTAATTTATTAATTATAAATCTCAATAAGAGTCTAAACCTTTTTAAAAAAATAAAATTAATTAAGCCTAAGTCTAAGATTTTGTAAAGAGGCTAAACTGAATTATTAACTAAATTAAAAATAGGAATGAGGTAAATCAATTTAAGAAATTAAGAAAAATGAAATAAATCTAAAGAATTAATATAATACACATGTGTGCAAGAAAATACCAAATTGGAATTTAAGATAAGAAAAGAATAAAGCATGAAAGAATATGTGTACGCATAGAATGGTATCTAGAGTCTACTTAACACTAGTCTAACTAGAAGAAGACTCCTATTTTACTCAACTCAGATCTAGTAAGGCGTCAATCATTAAATGGGGATATGGGGAATAAAGAGACAACTAGGAGCACATTTAGGAAAGGTGAGAGAATTTGAATTTGAATTAAAATATAATATGTAACTACTTGTGCAACTTGGGGAGAGGGTGACAAGTGTAAGTGGGAAATAATTCTAATTTATTTAATTAAAAAGAAAATTAATTGTGCAAGTGGGAATGTGTCAATGAGGAAATTCCTATAAAGCAAATGGTTAATATGGGAAAGGGTCACACACTAGTTATTGGTAAGGCTATGCTGTCAAATTATTTTTGACTGGTTTTACTTGTGAGGGTTGGGATACCCAGCTTGAGATAGAGTGATGGTTTTACCTTGCGAGGAAATCTGGGAGCTAGAGCATTTTTCTCGTTTTGTGTGTGTGACCCCTTTACATCTCGGGAGGATAAGGGGGAAGAAGAGTACCCCTAGCATAGGTTGGGAGGTATCGGTGAAGTCTCAACGATTAACAAGCGGGAGGAAAGAAGGAGCACCATTTTTCTGCAAGAACATCTTTGACTTCGTCGTCTTCGGTTATGATATTCTTATTGAGTTTCGAAATTTTAATCAGTTAAAATTGTATATATGGTCTCTAGAAAAAAAATTGTCGTAACTGTATTTTTATTCAGATATCAAAGTGGCCAAATCCTGATGGTTTTTGAAATCTAGGAAGTGATATTTAGTATTGGCCTCTTTTCAAAATTTTCAATTTAAGTAAGTATAATTTCCTAGTTATCCGGTTCTTCATTTTAACCCAGAAATTGGAACTTATGGTTATTGCCAATGTAAATTACAGTCTTGATTTCTAGTCTATCTATTCGCTGTAATCATTGGAGCATCCAAAATTTTAAATCGTTACGTCCACAACGATGTTTATATTTCCCTGAAACTAAAAATTGTATATCCTGCCAAGTATTTTATAAAACGAATTTAACTTACCTTAGTAGTTGTAAAATTCCTTTGCTTTAGATAAAGTTCGTTGACTTCATATTAGTTTGTCCTTTGACCACAAATATTTCCATATTATCTATTGTTGGAACCAGGGAACTGAAAACATTGATTTTTATATAAAAAAAGTACTATATTTGTCATGATATGATTGGATAAGGGATTGGAGGTCTTATTGCCAACTTTTCTATTCCCAATGTTATATATGTTGGCATATCCAAAGTGTTTGATCGTATATGGTCTTTTTTGAATCATATATTTTTTTATGCATTCGTCGATGGTGGATTAATGCTAGCATTAATTTGAATGTTTGGTTTAGCATTTTATGCTAGGTAAATTTATGGCAATGTTTGATATGGTGGCATATCCAAAGTTTGTCTTTCCAAAACATTTTGTGGTGTTTGAACTATTGTTACAAAAAATATAATTTTTCTTTTTGGGATATGTCAGAGTCCTGCCACATTGAATTTTTTTCTTAAATGTTTACAGTGCATTTCTGACAAACTTAAATGTTTACCTAACATGCTTGGTAGTGTTGAATGGTTACTTAACAGGCTTGTTACAAGACATTTTCTTCTGTTTTTAAATTTTTTATGCTCCATCGACGTTGTTGGTTCGGTGGTCCATGCTTTCTTTTTGCATGCCATTGATTTCTTATTTGCATGTTGTCATTGTTCTTGCTTGCCTGCTTGTGTTGTTGCAGTTTGGACATTTGGGTTTCTACAATCGCGATTGGAACAACATCGTTCCT
>JZKD02S2348534.1:1129554-1143640 GCA_000966675.3 Picea glauca | reverse complement strand
TTGTTTCTTGCTTCTTTCTTCGCTGTATGTTGCTTATTTTTGCTTGATTTGACTTTGCAGGGTACCGTTCATGCGCCTGCAGTTGGGCCTTTTAGTGCTTCTTAGTCGGGTTCTTGTTTGGTGCTTGTTCTTGTTTGGCCAGGGTTTGCAAATGTTGGGATGTTGCATCTGCGGTTGGATCTTTGGTCACATTTTGTTTTGAACTACAGTTTTCATAGAATACTATTAAGATAAAATATCAGACTAAAGAATTGCAAGCGGTGTAAATTGCATTTATTAGGCGTTGAAGAAAAGTTTGTTGGCCTCAAAATATGTTTCATGGCTGCCGATGCCTTTTACATGGATTCTGTGTTACTATGGTTTTATAGTTATGACAATGGATTTTGTTGTGTGGGAGATATAGTTGTTCTCTCCCTTTTACTTTCTTGTTGTAAGTTGCGTTTGACTCTAGTTTTTCGTGTTTATGTAGTCATTCTGAGCGACCACCGTTTGGTTGCATAGTTGGCCACTTTTATGGATGCGGCTTCGTGAATAGGTTCTATCAGACTATGGCAGGTCGTCTTCGGTGTATACATTATATTTCCTGAATTATTTTTCTTTAAAAGAATCCTGGGCAGAAGAGAATGCAATTTATGAAATTATAGGTTTCCTAGACCGCGGAGCCGTCATCCCATACTTAGCCAGTTTTTGCATCGCGGGTTGACGGGGTAGGCAGCTGAAAATTGACAATTGGAGAGTTCTGCGATATACAAATTGACAATCGGTTAGCAGCGAGAGTTTCACGATCATTCTGACTCACCGTAGTTAGGTTCCATACTTAGCTAGTATTATGGACACGCCTTCGCGGATAGGTTGTATTGAACTATGGTGTATACATTAGCATTTCCGAATTAGTTTTCTTTAACAGTAGGGCTCCTGGAAAGAAAAAATTGAAATTTATCAAATTATAGGTTTCCTAGACAACATAGATTAAACATAGGAAATATGTAATTTTATAGAGTAGATATATACAACGTGCACGGAGCCATCATCCCATACTTAATCAGTATTTGCATCATGTGTTGTCAAGGTAGGCGGCTAAAAATTGACAATCGGAGACTTCAGCGATATAGAAATTGACAATCGGACTTGTAGACTATTTGAATTTGAAGGCCGTCATGTCCAAAAAAGTTAACATTGTCGAAATAGTTTACTTTACGTGCGTTTTACATTTTCTGGTGGACAAAAAGAACAAAAAAAAAATAGTGAGCATTTTTTGGATCATGGATTCTTGGGATGGCGGGCTCTAGGTTCAGTCCCTGTTGTTCCGTGTCCTACAAATAGCACAGACAGTTCCGCGATATACAAAATGAAAATCGGGCTTGCACACTATTTGAATTTCAAGGGCTCCTTCAAACTATCATTCTCGAATTACTTTTCTTTGCATACATTTTACATATGGTCGTGAACAAAAACAAAACAATATTAGTAACGTCTGTTACATAGGGCTCCATCCCCACTACCTTCTGCACTTAAAAATATATTTCATGGCTGCCGATGTTTTTTACATGGATTCTATGTTACTATGGTTTTATAGTTATGGCAATGGATTTTGTTGTGTGGGAGATATAGTTGTTCTCTCTCTTTTACTTTCATGTTGTAAACTGCATTTGACTCTAGTTTTTCGCATTTATGTGGTCATTCCAAGCGACCGTCGTTCAGTTGCATAGTTGGCCACTTTTATGGACGTGGCTTCATGAATAGGTTCTATCGGACTATGACAGGTCGTGTTCGATGTATACATTAGATTTCCCGAATTGTTTTTCTTTAAAAGAATCCTGGGCATAAGAGAATGCAATTTATGAAATTATAGGTTTCCTGGACCGTGAAGCCGTCATCCCATACTTAGCTAGTTTTTGCATCGTGGGTTGACGGGGTAGGCGGTTGAAAATTGACAATCAAAGAGCTCCGCGATATACAAATTGACAATCGGTCAGCAGCGAGAGTTTCACAATCATTACGACCGACCGTAGTTGGGTTCCATACTTAGCTAGTATTATGGACGTGCCTTCGCAGATAGGTTGTATCGAACTATGGTGTATACATTAGCATTTTCGAATTAGTTTTCTTTAACAGTAGTGCTCCTGCACAGAAAACATTGAAATTTATCAAATTATAGGTTTCTTGGACAACATAGATTAAACATAGGAAATATCTAAGTTTATAGAGTAGATATATACAGCCTGCATGGATCTGTCATCCCATACTTAATCAGTTTTTGCATCACGTGTTGTCAGGGTAGGCGGTTGAAAATTGACAATCAGAGACTTCGGCGATATAGAAATTGACAATCGGACTTGCAGACTATTTGAATTTGAAGGTCGTCATGTCCAAAAAAGTTAACATTGTCGAAATAGTTTACTTTACGTGCATTTTACATACCCTAGTGGACAAAAAACACAAAAAAAAATAGTGATCATTTTTTGGATCGCGGGTTCTTGGGATGGTGGGCTCTAGGTTTGGTCCCTATTGTTCCGTGTCCTACAAATAGCATGGACAGTTCCACGATATAAAAAATGAAAATTGGGCTTGCGCAATATTTTAATTTCAAGGGCTCCTGCAAAACAACTATCATTCTCGAATTACTTTTCTTTATGTACATTTTACATACGCTCATGAACAAAAACAGAACAATAGTATTAACGTTTGTTACATAGGGCTCCATCCCCTCTACCTTCTACGCTTCCCAATACACATTAAATATGCTTTGAAAAGTTAGAACCGAGTAGACAGGTTCGAAAAGATGGGCTTTAATAACTGGAAATCTCGAGGACATCTCCAATTAAAATGAATAGATAGGCAAATATTATGGGATCTGGTAATTTGTTTTTTCCTGCATTTTAAATTTTCGAAATTGTTAATTTTTTTTTTCCTTGTGCAGTTTTAGTTTTCTTCAAAGCTTCAGCATAGTTCTCGAACGTGTTGGTGACAAAGACCTTGATGTCATGTCCCTCTTTAATATTGTGCATTTCAAAATGATGGGATTTAATAGCTGGAGGACATCTCCCATTAAAATGAATAGACATGCGAATATTATGGGATCTGGTAATTTATTTTTGCTTGCATTTTGAATTTGCAAAATACTTTTTATTTTATTTTTTTCTTGTGCAGTTTTAGTTTTCTTAAAAGCTTCGACAAAGTTCACAAACGTGTCACCCACAGAGGCCTTGACGTCATGTCCCTCTTTAATATTGTGCATATCTTAGATATCAGATTTCAGAATCTGCTCAGATATGGGAATTTTAATACGTGTTGGTAGTCACTATTGAGCGTACATATTAAAAAAGATTGGCATTAATAAGTGAAAATATCGAGAACATCTGGCATTAAAATGAATCAACAAAAAATCTACGGCAGACCATCCAGCCTTTCTTTTAAATACTTATTGCCATTTCTCTCTATGATCAAAGAGTTTCTCTTTAGGGTGCCTTCGTTCTAATGTTCTTGGTCATGCACATGTAAGACAAGTTAGAGATGTGATTGATGAGAAGATGAAAGAATAGAGCCTAGTTTTATGTGACGTGAGATTTGAGTAAAAAAAAACTTTGTTGTACAAAGAGAAACTCAGAGAGGATGAAAAAAATAGAACAAGTATGTTTTGGTTGGTGTTATCCCCATGTTCGATGTTTTGGTTCATTGAAAATGATGGCTGGAGATTTTTTGGTTGAACTTCTTTGTTTCATTGCTGGGAATTGTAATGGATTTTGAGGTTGGGTGAAAAATAGTTCTTCGTTTAAGTATATAGCTTCTTCCAACAACACATATTTCGCAACTGTATCGAGTTGTATAGATTGCACAAGTATTTGTCTACCTTGGAGGCGGGTAGCAAAAACTGTATGGGTGGATAAAATGACATATTATCACTGCAAAAGTTTCTATTTCATAGTATGATGACCTGCATGTGGGTCTGGTAGCCGACTTGATAGAAAGATATGTTCTTTGTGAAAGTTTGTTCAGTTTCCTCTTGATGTAGTTGTATACTCTACATATTTGGCGTCACCTCTGAACATTCCATACCTTTCTGTAGGCCGCCATATCTCCATGGCTATGACAAAAGATATATTTTGATGCCATCTGAAGCATTTGATACACTTGCCAAACCTGTTCTGGTGCATTTTGCAGCATTTGATGCACTTGCCACATCTCTATTGCCCAAAGAAGTTATGTACCTCAACAAAGTTTCTTTTTGCATCTGGGTTGGACATTCCTTCCAATTTACTGTAATAAAGAAAAGAAGTTCCACATACAAATAATCAGGAAATCTTCTCAACCAAATAGACGATCAAATATAGGGAGAATACCAGTCACTACGTACTTGAATTATTTTCAGCTGCTTTAGCTGTTGTGACATAGAACGATTCCTTCCACTTTGAAATCGGCCTGAATGGAATTTGTAAGTTGTATCAGATGTCAAGGGTCAGGAACATTACAAGAAAATCACCTTAAACCCCAACTTTTCGACAACAGAGGGAAATTAATACTTGACAAAGAATTGAATGTTGAATAAACAGGCATTGCAAGTAGGCCATATCTGGAAGAGAGAAGATATTCAAAAAGTGGGATAGATGTACTTGGCAGCAACGATTAAGTACAAAACTATAAAGAAGCTTCATCAATGTACATATTTTAAATTGGTTGACGACAGGCAAAATTGCAATCGTTGTCGAAAATAGCCTCGGCTGTATTTTGTAACCCACCTTATTTGAATATAGAATAATTTCGGTTTATTTTTTAATAGTATTTTCCAATTTCTGGTATTTGTTTTAATTGTATTTTCTACCTTCTTCCCCTGTGTGGTTAAACATGAAACATAAGGTTTTTCTTCTGTTGCCTAGTACTTCAATCTAAATAAAACCTGGCATGTTCTTTGTTTACATTTTACATGTAAGAATAATTTTTCATAGGCTATACTTATGTGGCGGTGGCCCTGTATTTAAAGAAAGAAATTGGAGGACCTGTCCTACTCCCATTCTCCGGGTTCCGTGAATAGAATTAATAATGAGTAATGATAAGGCAGCTGAACTATTGACACAATCTTCCTATGAAGTTTGTTGGATATATTGTAGCTTCTTCTATTTGATAATATCCGTGCATATACACTAATATCAATAGTATTGGAATAAATACAAAAAAATTTCATCTTCAGCAAAGCTTAGGCAATTATGTTTGGGTTTGTGGTATTAAAAAAATATGTCCATTGTTCCGTCATATACATCTTCCAGCCTAAGAACTTCCATAATCTGCAATTTATGCTTTAATTACTTGAAATTCACACCAAATTTTGATTGCATTTAATTTAATTTAGATATTGATGTTTATGGAGAGCCGACATTTTCTGATCTCATTGCAACAAATATAAGATGAATAAATGATAAGGAGTTTATGTCATTGAGACCACGATGCAAATTCATGTTTCTTGTTGCATTATGTACATGTTGTAGTCAAAATTTTTGAGGTTCTAGCGAAATTTGCAAGTCAGAAAGCATCTTGCAGATTGGGAGATCATTTGCATTTGAAACAACCAATCCACTAATATATATTACTATGAATAATATTCAGATAAATATGAAAACTTTGTTCATTGATAGATGCTAGTATGAAAAATATTGAAATAGATATCGTAAATTTGTCTTGGCCAATACTTTCCCAATTATCTGGGCACCAGGCCTCAGGTTCATGGTACCCAACACCTATGTCCCCTATTTCGTCATATACATGTTGCAGCGAAACAAAATCAATGATTTTTTCCTTTCCATACTTGGCCAATTTTATGCCTGCTGCTGCGGGGCCGACGCTTGCGAACCCAGCTGCTTATCGTTCCGCAATATACATCTTGCATTGAAAAGATCCGTGATCTACAATTTCACCACGGGTTCCTCATACACATTGACTTCATTCAAAGTATTTGTTGTTTCTTTCCATCCCTAGCAACTTCGCATCCTTCCTGATATACATCAACAATGCTCTTATTAGTTAAAAGTGGACAAAGTGGTATGAAATCTACCTCTGTCATTTGCAATTCATGCTTTAACATCTTCATCTATATCCTCGCACGACGGATCCAACCAAGCGTTGTTCATTTCCATACTTAGCCAATTTTATGCCTGCCGCTACGGGGCCAGTGCTTGCGAACCTCGATGTTCTTCTGCGAGATACTTAGTTCTTTTTCCCTTCTCTTGTTCCCATATATTATCTACAATTCCACTGCCAACACCTCTGTCCCGTTTCCCTTATTTTCTTCCCATGTATTATGGGACTATAAAATATGGACATGATATTCTATAAAGCATGCACAAATTCCCCATTCCATACCTAGCAACATTTTCGATCGCAGGTTCTCGGGCATGCAGGAGAGCTCAAAAATGGGGCTCCATTGTTCCATAGCCTACAAATAGCACCCAAAATTCCATGATATACAAATTGACAAGCGAATCTGAGGATTGGCTGAGTCAACATTGTAGTTCTATTGTTCTGTGTCCTCCAAAGAACACTCCCAGTTCTGCGATATAGAAATTGACACACGGAATGTAGAAATGGCGGAGTGCAGATTGCCATTGTTTACAGATGCCAATCCCTATGAAGTATCTAACAGTATCTAAAAATTTATTTAGAATACTAAATTAGCAATTATTAGTGACAATTGGACACAGAGGTATGAAACAGTTGGAATTGCAGTCTTGGCAATATACAAATTCACTACCAAACATCCTCCACTCTTTTGTCTCACAGATTATGCATTCAAATGTTCGGAGCAATACAATTAGAAGGACCATGCCTCACCTCCTCTGTGGATACCTTCTCAGCCTGTTTTGGATCCTCCTTTTGGTAGGTTCATGAAATATGCAACTCCAGCATTGGCAAGTTGCCATATCTTTATTTCCATCTATACAATCAGACGACAAATCCGACCGACCACTGTTGCTTTCGATAGTTGGCCAATTTTGTGTCCACGGTTTTCGTGTTGGGACCAATTTCAGTTCCATATATATCCTCACATGGAGAATTGAATCGACAGTTGTTCCTTTTCATACCTACCGACATTTCTGATCACGGGTTCTCGGGCGGGAGGGCTCAAAATTGGCCCTCCATTGTTGCGTGCGTTAAAAATAGCACCCAAAATTCTGCGATATACAAATTGAGAAGTGGAGTTGCGGATTGGCTGACTTGACATTGCACTTCTATTGTTTCGTGTCCTCCAAATAGTCCTTCAATTTCTGTGATATACAAATTCACACATGGAATGCAAGGCTGGTGGGGTGGATATTTCCATTGTTTATGGATACTAATCCCTATGAAGTATTTAACATAATCTAAAATATTATTTTCAATACTAAATTACCTCTTAGTACTAACAACTGGACACATGTGTGGGTTCCGACATCATCCTCTCTTCTGACATCATCCGCTCCTCTGTGTTACAAATTATGCATTCAAATTATTTACTTTGGTCCTCCGCAATATGCAAATTGACTATTGGGTTCACAGCTTGTATTCAAAATTTCCCTGATCTACAATTCCACCGCTGAATCCTTTCTCCTTTTTCCCTTTTCTTCTTCCCCTGTATTATGGCTCTCATGATCTCCATGTATATAATCACACCTTAGGTAATTTTATGTCCATGGTTGTTGGGTTGGAAATCTACAATTCTATCGCGTACTCCTCGAACTCACAAGCTTCACTATACCACGGTTGACAAATGTGCTTCCTAATATACATTTACTATGCTCTTACTAATGACTCTTACAAATGACAACTGCACACAGCAATACGAAACAATTCGCATCTAGCCATTCGCAACATAGAAATTGACTACCGAATTCTGACATTGTCCCCTCTTACGTGTTACAGATTGTGCATTCAAATGTTTCGAATACTACAATTTGACCATATGAACCTCTGACCCTATTTTGGATCCTCCTGTTCACAAATTCACGAAATCTCAAATTCTTAGTCAATGTTTCAGATTAGCGCATTCTAAGTCTGCTACTTCTTCTTCCCTGATATGCATATTGCACTCAAAATTTCCATGATTTACATTTCCACCGCGGACTCGTTGGTAATTTTACCCTTTTCTTCTTCCCTTGTATTATCGCTTTGTGGTTATATACATAGTCGCCTTTCTATAAACATGGGTTCCAGCGTTGGCGGGTTGAGATATCTTTATCTCAATCTATATAATCACACGACTCCTCCGACCGACCGATATTTCTCTCCATACTTAGCCAATTTTATCGCCACGGTTGGTAGGTTACGCGTATTGCAATAAAAAAGTTTTGAGACATACAATTTGACCCTGGCGCCCTCACCTTCAACAGTTGTACCTTGCAACCCTATTTTGTAGTGGTTTTTTTCCCCTTCCCGCGACCTCGGTACTTTCTTGCTATGCAATTAGAAACCTTTGATGCTAATAGGTCACCATGCAGGAACCGTCAACATTGTCAGTAATGGGCAAAAAACTCGAGTAGATATCCCATTATTATGCATTAAACCAAGATGTGCGGAAACTTATTTTGTCCCTTCCGATTGTTCATCTCCAACATGCGTCATCATGTTGGTCCACTCAAGAAATTTTCAATGGTTAATCACTCATTGCAATATCCACCATGTTCGCATTTCTATATATGCAATTAGTAATGTTTAATTTTAACAATGCATCATGCAACAGTCGTCCAGATTGTCATTAATCAACGAAAGTCTCGAGGACATCTCCCATTCACACGCTTTCGACCAAAATTTGCGCAGGATTATATTAGCCCTTCCAACCTTTCATTTCATTCATCGTCTGGAAAAAATAAATTTCTTTGTAGACCTATGGCAGCAGGCCGACAATAGTTTTGTGGAGATACAATAAATATGTTTGCAGAAGAGGACCAAAGATTCTAGTGGTCCAGGGCATACTTTTACTATTCAGCTCGTTGCACCCAGAACAAAGTGATTTGGACCTTTGGAATCGCTCGTGAAGGATGCGTCCCTGAGGTTTTTTACTGTAAGGAGGTGGTCTCTTGGTGTGCCAAAAAATATATTCCATGCCAAAGAATTATTCCACTGCGTGACTATTCTCCTGTTTCTTTGTCACCTTAGCTCTTCCGTGAGATGTTGAAATTGTCGAAACCAACATTAACATTCAGAGGACAAGACTGCAAGAAGTTTCTAGAAAAACATCATAACGGGTTGGACATCTTAGCCAACTTCCTCAAAGACCTGACAACAGTTCCTGAATATATCACAAGGCTCCAGGTAAGTTCCTTTAGAAATCCATTCTAGGAAATTGCTTGGTTGTTTACAAGAATAACGGGGCAAGTATCCACAACAAGCATTTCCCATATAATTATTTATATTTTTTATTTCACAGTCAAGGAACAATACATTTTCGATTGGGGAAAGCTAATCTCCATTGAAATCTGTTCCCAGTTGTCACGATTCAAAGAATCGAATAAATTTATATGTCATCCTACTTGATTTTTGCAATTGTGTATTGTTGCCCGTTTCCAAAACTTTCTCTTTCCAATAAAATAAACTGTGGATTCGACCCAGTAACATTCTAGCACGACGCGTTGTGGAGACACAATGCCTCCCATTGTTTTTATGAAGTTTTTAATGGCTTCGTATCAGTTTTCAAAGATTTACTATTAGGCAAGGATGCTCTGCAGATCTCTGGCCACGCAAGCAAGTTTTTGAACAAGAAGGGAACACTTGAGAAAAAGGAAAACCATAGTCTCCTCATGGTCTTTGGCTCTAAGGAAAATATTTCCTTCCTTCCATGCCACATCATGGACAAGATGTTTGTTTCAAAAATAGAAAGGCAATACAACCACTAGTTGCATTTTTTCCATGAAAAGAAAAAAAAAATAGTTCATTCCTCTACCTTGGAGATTCAGAGACTTTGTGTGCAGAAACATCAACAAGATTGACGAGTTTTCCACCCATTTCAAGAAATTGAACCTAACGTACACTGAAAGGCTAAAAGGGTTCGACCCCAATGGCATTTTTGGAGAACATTTACTGGGTGTTGGCTTTAACACCTCTTTTATCCATAGACACCTGACCCAAGATAGGGATAGTGTCGACAACAATCCTGCTTCTACCCATTGCGACGCAGAGACATTGCAAAGCGCAACTGAATTGTACAGGAAACATGGTAAAGTATCCGGTGAGAAGAGTACCCAGTCCCCTACTAGCACTCCCAAGAGTGCAACACCACGGAGCGTCACTTCGACGATCCATCCCAGTAAGAAAGAAACCCAGAAATATTCGAACAGAGGAGGAGATAAAAACCCTCCTCACATAAATATTGATAATTCTCACAAAATTCCACAGACGAAGAAGAGAAAAAACAATGCAGGCCACGCAGAGGAACCCGAAATTGACAATGGAAAACTACAAATTGAAATTGAAGCTGAGAAGATGCAAAAAATTGGGTCGTCCGTGGTGGACATATATGACACCAAATTTTTTGACATAGATGAATCCTTCGTAATCCAGAGCACTATTTTTGATAGCCAATCTAAAAGTATGGTCATTGAAAATATATATGTAACAAACAGGAAAGGAAAATGTCGAACAAAGATTGACTTTAGCCAAATGACCCTGTCCAAAATTTGCTCGTTTCACCAGGTAATCGGTGACATTCTTCGAGATTACTTTGGAGGAATGGAGATGGATTATGCCAATCTAAAACACCACCTCAACGAATTTGAACAGGCTTTCATTGCAACACCAGAATCTTCCATTCCTTTGGCAAAAATCATGCCTTCTACCACTGTAGCGAAGATGAAAGTATCCTCTACCCTCTTTGCATGCTCTAGAGCCCTTGTAGAGAACAACATCAACAAAAGAATGCAGCTAGTTGTTGAATCCTGGGAAACATCACAAAATTTACTTTCCTTCGAAAAGAAAGCTAACGATTTTCTTGAACATTTGGAGGCGAATTTAAAAAATGAACATCTTTACTATCATCAGGTGTTAGACCCTTTTTCCAACTATGCCTTGAACACATTGGAACTAAAAAGAAGACAGGAGAAACTCCCCTTCCCAAAGCACACCAAAAAAGTAAAAGCATGATGGAAAAAAAAAATTGAGAACCTCTCATTGTCAAATCATGTAAACAATTCATATCAGAAAAGGAACATTTATTCACAAGTATGCTCTAGATGGACTTAGCCGGAACTATCGATGAGGTTCAATATCTAAACTTAATTCTCAAATCCTTGTCAGTCACTAAAGAAGCATTCTAGGAACAAGTTGATATTTTAAATGGGTTGTCTTTCGAAAAGTTTTATGGCATACTTGAACATCATCTAGATGAGAATGAGCACTAGGTACTAGACTATGCCTCACATAATGAAGAAATTGAATAGAGTCTGCATAGTATTTCAATGGATCTAAGGAAATTAGAAAATGACCTTTACGACATAGAGATCTGGGATGAAATCAACACAACCCCCATGAAAAGATACATCGAAGAATGGTTCCAACTCAGAATGGAAATCCTCATCTAGGAAGGGCAACAACCGATCAACAAGAATCCACTTCCCATCGACAACATCAACAAAAACACATCGGCTTCATAGTAAGTCTATAATGCCATGTTCTTTTATTTATCATTCCAATTTAAGTCTATGTTGTCATCTTCTTTTCTTTATCAATCCACTTATGTCCTCTTTAAATAGAAAACTGTAACCAAAGACTCATAAGTTCCAATTTCTTCTTTTTAGGTCTTCCTCTCTACCATCAAAAACTTCTTTCGACGTTCCTAATTCTTGTACTTATTTCTTTTTATGGTCCGCGACAGCCCCAATCCCAGTCTATATGACAAATGCATTTAAATTTCCACAAACATGTAACACACATTATTATTTTTTGTTAAATTTCAAAGAAACCTGATTCGAAAATGTCCTTATTGTATACTAAACTTTGCATTTCCAGGAACCTTCTTGTTTGTTCCAAAGAAAACTAATTCAGATATGCTACATTTCTTGTCTCCTATTGTATGCTAATTTTTGGGTCTTCAACGTTGTTGATGGTTTAAATGTTGATGTAATTTCCTGATATATGTAACAACCATTATTTATTTTATAATAAGTTGCTATAGTTTGCAAGCTCGCTTCTCAATTTGTATATCGTGGAACTGTCGATGGTTTTTGTAGGGCACGGAACAACAGAGGCCCATTTTTGAAACTGCTAGCCTGACAACCCACCATCCAAAGACTCGCTAATTATGGAATGAGAAGTCTGTCCATTCTCTATAAAACATGTGCAAAGAAAACTAATTCGGCAATGCTATATCGTTTTTTTCCAAAAAAAAACCTTAGTTTTAAAGCAAAGTAATTCGGTGCAATAGATGTTATTACTATTCTATTATATAACAAACATTATTAATTTCTGGTAAATTTCTATAGTCCGCAACTACGCCTCTCATTTTTTATATCATGGAACAATCAGTGCTATTTGTAGGCCACAAAACATCAGACACCCAATTTTCAGCATGCCAGCCCGAGAACCTGCGATACAAAAACTGCCTACGTATGCAATGAGGGCTACAAATTTCGTATCTATAAAACTAAAAATCTACTTTATACAAATGCATATTTCGTATGTATAATTTATTTACTAAATATCTACTTCATACAAATACATTGTTCGTATGTATAATTTATTTACTAAATATTTACTTTATTCAAATACATATTTCGTATGTATAATTTTATTATTTCTGATGACTTTCTATGTCCTAGTTTTAAAAATAACCAATTCGGTAAAGTTAATTTTTTTGTGTCCAACAACCATTCAAACATTGATAATTTTTTATATTTTTTCAAGAAGAACTAATTCGGGAATACTATGTTATGCAAGCAAACCGCATGTATTTCAAATTTCTAGCCACCTGCTTGTACTAGGTCACATTTACTCCCATACCAAGCTGGCAGGGATTACGCTGCCATGCAACACTTGTTTTATAAGGTTTGGTGAGTAAGGGTAAGGTTGTATGGAGTGGGTGTAGAAACTCGAATAGATGGATAGGCATAGATAAGATATGTCAGCTGAGAAATAAGGGTTCGCTGTAGAATATTGTTCGAAATGTTTAACAGGTAGCATATGCTTGTCATTGATGGCAAGTACATCAATGAATATGGCTTGGGTGCAGGAAGAATGTACAAAGGATTGTTGGCATGTTTTACAGGCAGCATAGACTTGTCATTGATGGCAAGTACAGTAGTGATGATGGATTAAGTACAACAGTGAACATGGAAGGTTCAGAGAGGTGAATGATCGAAAGCAAACATCGGAATCCTTTAAGGATTCGAGGAGAATAAGCTCAGGAGGAATAGCGTTCTTATACGCACAGGAAGCTCAGGAAAGAGACCGAGAGCCGTCAGATCTCACTCGGAAATCCCGACAGCTGTTGGATCGGGAGAAGCTGCGCAGATGTTAAGCGCAGGAGTTGGCGTGTAGAAGAAGTGATCTGAGCCATCAGATTGGAAGAAGATACCCGTCAGCCTCAGGATCTGCAGAAAGTGAATGGAGGTTAAGCCCTAGTGTGCAGAGGAGAAATACCGGACAAGTCATCGGGATATTGGAGAGAGAATCCTAGCCGTCAGATCGAACAGGAGCTTCACAAGGTTTATCATCGGGAAAAGCCAAGGTGAAATTCTGACGGGATCTGGATCGTCCATTCGTATGGACGCGTGGCAGCCAGGAGTCTTCATCGGAGATTCGGGGATCGGGACTTTGAAATGTCCAATTCACTCGACAATGAAAATCCCGAAATCGCGATACGTGATTTCGCGATTTGATCGCAGACGTTAAATAAATCAGAGATCGGGACCATCCACTTATAGACAGGAGGCTTCATCGGAGTTTTAGGGATCGGGATTTCAATATGCAAAGAACACAATGCAACGAAAACCCCGATTTCGCGATATGCGAAATTCTGACTGAATCTGCACCGTCAGATCAACATGTGATCTAGACCATCGATCCAACTCACGACAACAGTCCACGTCAGCTAGGGACACGTGGCACAACCAGGTAATGACAGGTGGCAGGC